>OENM01000334.1:301-26799 GCA_900239745.1 Rotaria magnacalcarata | reverse complement strand
TATATATATATGTTGCAGGAGAAATTAAAATTCAGTAGAATTTAAAATTCTACTAGTAGAAATTAAAATTTTAATCTCACCTAGGGCAAATTAAAATTTTTTGTATTTTTTATATAATTTTCGATTTTTCTGAAATAGGTAAAAATGTACTGTTTGTGTGATGGTGTTGGTGGATGTGGATCTATATGTGGGTGTGGGTGTGGGTGTGGAAGGATATGAGCCCGTACTAATCAAACCCTCACTCTCATCCTCACCCGCACTTATATTGTGCATTCAAACTGACTTTGTACAGCTACACCCACACAGATGATTGACATTCGCACAAACATTCCTGTCCAGACCTCAAGACGATTATTCATTTTTATCTGTTTCAGAAAAATCGAAAATTATATAAAAACTACAAAAAATTTTAATTTGCCCTAGGTGAGATTAAAATTTTAATTTCTACTAGTAGAATTTTAAATTATACTGAATTTTAATTTCTCCTGCAACATGTATATCGAAGTGAGAGAAAGTCGAATATATTAACAACAAAATGCGATTGAACGAGATCAAAACAATGCATGCTTCGATTTTTATTGGACAAAATATCAAATCAGTTATATAGAATATTGATATCAGATGTCACTGTACTTAAAACATATTTAACATCACTTTCAGTTGGAAAGGTTAATTTATTGTATGAAAATGTATCATTCGATTGCAAGCAAGAGTTAGAAATAACTAAAAGAAAAAAAAAACATGAAAATGTGCTTGATATTCTGATTAACATGTAATTTATCATACACCCATCACATTCGATTCTAATCCTAGTATACTGTATGTAAGAGATAAAGGAAAAGAAGAAATTTACTCATCGAGCCAAAATATATCGCTTATTTACAAGCGGCTTTAATAGAATTCGAAAAATATCATCTTAACAAAACAGTGATCATAATACTGTCAACTATTGAAAGAAAAACACTTCGTATCATATTTTCTGCTTTAAAAATAATTTATTAGAGTTAAAATAACAAAGGATTATTTACGAGTTTAGACTTGACAATAAGCTAAGTGAGGTTGTCATTGAAGATCAAGTAGAAGATATGGCGATGAAACAAGAACGAATAAGTTTCTTCTTCAACGTATAAATCAATATCAAAAATTAAGAAAATTTATACAATGAGCTGTTTGTTTATTTTTATTATTAATCATATATTCAAGCAATAGTTGTGGTCCTTTCAAAATTCTTTTCGAATTAAAATATTTACACTCTAAATTAAAATGTGTCGCATATATGTGTTGCGGGTAATAGTGTCGTAGGTTCAGTGTCGAAAATATGTCGCAACAGAAAGTGTCGCTATAAAATTTGTCTTGTTCTGTGTGTCTACTATCGATTCACCCTTTTCTTTTGCGTAAAACGCCCTATACAGAGAACTCGATTGAACATACGAAAGTTATGTATTTTCATTTAAATATTTTTTAGATTATTTCTCGATTAATAATTATTCGAGAGAATGCCTATCTTGACCATTGATCGAGGTGGGACTACCCGAAAATGGTCTGGTAAAAACCGGACCGACTCGATACCGGACAGATCTCAAGATCTGACCTGTGTGAGTTTTTGGAAATGAAACTGTTGAAATAGACCAAAATAGAAAAAAATATCATAATCTTTTTGATAAAAATAAAAAATTTCTTGCCAGTGGGTTCAAAAAACGTTTTCAGAATGTGTCGCATGTGTCGTACAAAATGTGTTGCGCCATCGCTGGAGATAATATGTCGCAACGAGCACCTGATGTCGCACTCGAATGTGTCGTACATTGTGTGGCAAATCACGACACATGCGACACATTAAAACTTAGTGTGTATTGTAAATTGGTTAGAAGCAACTCATAAAAGATTTTTTCTTTCGTATATACCATGATTAGAATATGAAATTTGAACTTCTTAGTAATCGAAAACGCCTTATTTTTTGAACTTTTCAAAGCTATACATAAGTTTTTGTTCATTTAAACTTTTGAACCGTATCGAACACGCATATATCAATGTGACAGATCATGCTCTTCATCAGCGGGAAAGAAATCAGAGAGAAAAATTCGAAAGAAATCTAAGTTAATGGACGTGTCAGTGAACCGGAAAGCAATGATTAAACTATGTTGTGTTTCATAGTCGTATTGGTAGTTCATCCTTTCTCATAAATGTTAATTTCCTTGTTCAATTACTAAATCATATCAACATTTAGATAGAACGGAAGAAGTAGAATTTGCTCCAATGATTAAGGAAGGATTAATTTCGAATAAAACATATACAATAGGCGTTGTATTCAATACTATCCTAGTTCTGCTGGGCGATGCAGTAGGAGAACATCCCGAAGAATTTAATTAAAACCTTGGTGAATAGCATTGTTGTTTCAAAAAAAAAAACTTTGTTGTTAAGAAAAACTTGAGAATTCACATCATTTTTGAATATCTGCTGCAGTGAGTTCAGAGTAGTATCCAAATGATGTACGGGAAAAGAATGTATTGTATTTTGTAACGTTAGTTATATGCGCTAACCTACCGTTGGTAACTCTGATGATAAAATCAGAGTATGAGGAAATATAAGCTTGGGATAAGATATGTACTGTAAAATTAATAAGTAACAGATAATTCAGCGTCAGATTTTTTTATAGGAAAACATCTTTTTCAAATATTATCCTTTTTCAGTTGAATACTTTTAAATAAATATATTCAAACACCAGTAACAAGTATCACAATAGAGATCATATAGATATAATTCAAAAAAATAAACGAACTAGTTAATTGATTGAAAACAACATTTGAACGGAAAATAACGGACCGAAAAGTTATGCTTGCTGAATATTATATTAGTGGTATATGACAAATGATATGGAAGTTAAAGGTTAATCGTTCACATAAATCGAGGATGGTTTTTGAAATATTCTTTTAAGATTTTTAAGAATTACGCAGTGCCATTCAAAGAATCTAGTTTGATGAATAAAGAATTTCATAGATTGTAAAAGGAATTTTGCTTTATTTATTGAACTACTAGATTTATTAGTTTTAGGAACAATTGTTCATAAATTGTAGAAAAACATTAACTGTAATAGTAACTATAAAGCATATAAACATAGACATTATATTTAAAGTAAAAATAAATACAGTAGTTAGCATTTAAACGTAGGTTCTATATAAAACAACCAATCATTTTCCATTTATTTAATAAATCGAAGGATTTTTCGAAAAATGATTTCGTTCTATGAATCATGTGTGTTATATTTGAAAAAGGCAGATGTCTTGCTATTTACTAATGTAAAGTTTGCATCATATGGAGCGGGCTTAACATTATCGATTGTTTTTATGCTTTTTCATAATATTGTTAGTTTGCGTTGTATGTCATTGTGAATTGAAAGTCGAATTTACTTATTAAAACTAACACATACGCCTAAAACTGTTACTCATTAGAAACATTTTGCTTCATAGAGAATCTAAAATTATGTGTAGGTCTAAAATTAGTTCTCTGATTAATTGTATACTATTCGTAATGCTTTACCGCACTGCCTTACTATCTTTTTGATTCAAACTAAATAAACGTTAACACTAGAATCCAAAAGAAAAAAAAAAGTATAATCGTTAATATTTGAGAACAATTATTGTAGATGCTCTAAACCTATAAATCTGATTATCTTGAACAGTAGTATTAATAGAAGCAGCTTAAAATCCTATGCAAATTTCGTGATAGTTGAGTTTTTATCTAGTGTAACAAGTCAATTGATACTGCAAATATTCTTTACAGTTATTATTTACATACGTATATTGTAACTATATTCAACATAGACTTCAGCTAATTTCAACAATGATAATTCATCTGTGTTGTTTAAGAAATGTTAGTAATATGCGACTCAGTAAAATGAATTATATCTTATGATTATCACTCGAGTTCAAATTAGTATTTATGATGGAATCAGGGTTGTCACCTGATGAAGTCTAAAAAGCGGAAAAAAAGCGGAATCTTACATTGTTGCAGATTTGTAATGCTTCTGAGAATATCAGGCATTTTTTCATATTTATTGGCTTTCTTTTTTTTTCATAAAAGTTTCAAAACATAAAAGAATGATGACTCACGGTATTTGTAAACAATAAGAATTGATTCAATAATATCAAATATTATTCTGCACGTGTGTTTGATATGCAACACGTTTTATACGAAATAGCGGAAAAAAAATTGAAAAAGCGGAAACTTTCCGCAAAAAGCGAAAGAGGTGGCAACCCTGGATGGAATACGGTTTTTACGTTTCGTTTCCTTGTTTTCCTTAGTATATATTATACTCTTGCCTCTAAGTTTGACCTTAATCAAGAGTATTTCTCCTTGTCTTTTCCTGTGTAATTAATAAATACAAAGTTCTTTGTAGAGATAAATTAGTCCACTAATAATTATTATTTACGTTAATTTTTTAGCTACTGATACAATTCGTCACACTCACGTTCTTTACCATTCAGGTTTATGGACGTCATAAGTATGTAAAATTCCAATCAAAACTTATAGTACCAAAACAATCAAATAATCGCCAAAAATCCGATCGATATTGAAACATCGAAAATCATTCGTCGAAAAAGTTTACAAGACAAATGCAGGCAACTAAACGAAATTCAGAAGAAATCTAAACCATTTTATATGTCATGAATGACTCGTAATCAATTCTTTAAATTTATAAATTTTTAATATTCATAAAAAAACCAAGTCTATCCGTCTCAAGTATTTTATTTTTCAAATAAATCTCATAACTTAATATTGAAGTTCTATATATCATATATATGAAAAACCAAACACAGTTAATAGTCACTACAACAAAATAGAAGGAGCAGTCAAAATTTAATTCGTTTTCTTCACTTATGATGCCATTCAAATCAGTATCATTTATTAATGCATAATAAACTTCATACTTAACAGAGAAAAATACATGCAGGTGTACAATAAATGAAAATCAACACTTAAGCGAATATCAAAAACGACTATGCACGTTTCAACAAAACAACAACAAACGATATAATGAGCGATATGTTGAGTAGCTGCCTAATTCGAGTTCGAATATAAATGGAGAAAAGAAAAAGTTAAACTAAAACTAAATCTATGAATAGATTTAGTTTTAGTTTAACTTTCCGATATATGCGGCATATGAATACATATATACCCTTCACCTGCACCCACATTTGAGCACTCCTCCATGGTATCCATCACCCACACTCACGCTCAAAGTATCCCGGGTACCCCTCCCCCCCCCNCCCCCCCCCCCCCCCCCATACCACCCGTATCCTTTCCGGGTATCCCTTCTACCCACCCCTCAGTAGCACGGCCATCCACCGTTACCCCTTAGTCCCCCTCAACCCACACCCACTCCATCTTAAACTAAATCTATTTCTATCACTTATTTTCGAATTGATGCCATGCAGTTGATGTCCATTTATATTCGAATTCGAACTAGGCATCTCATGGATATGTTATGATAATTGTTACGTCAACATAAGAGAAATACAAATAACATCACTTATTGAAATTAATAAGATACTTCGGGCGTACCAAAAGTTCGTGGCCCGATGTTAAAAATTTTAGAATACAGTAAATATTAGATATTTTATTATGGGAATATATAGTATCACGTTTCATCTTTAATAATCTATTGAACTGCTCTATCTTGGATTTATTTTGGGCATTTAATAAAATAAAACTACGAATATCTCTTACTTTTCATACTCTGGTTTTATATTTTCAGGATCTTTTCTTGACTATCAGTACTATATCTTTATTCTAGCAGGATGTTAGAACTTAATCCAAGATAGCGCTTCTCTATAGATTATTAAAGACGAGACGTGATACTATGTATTCCCATAATAAGATATTCAATATTTACTGTTTTATAAAATTTTAAATGTCGGGTCACGAACTTTTGGTATACCCTAAGTATTATTTCGGTTTATTTATTACACCGGAATACTTTCTGTTTGTATTGTCATTGGTTCATAGCAGGCATAATCGATGCAACGTGCAAAGTTCTTACATCACTAATCGCATTTCGGCGTATCCAGCGTCGAATTGTCTTGCCTATAGTTTTCTTCAATTCTGGTAAAGAAATTAAACAAACAAATGGCAAAAGCAATTGAATGAAATAAATTAAATAGGAAAATATATTAAATTGTATATCGATAATAAATGTCACATCGAATAATTGTTGCATTAAACCTGTAACTGCAATTGGTAACCGAAACACAAGAAAAAGTGATGAAATTGCAAGTAATTGTATAGTCATTTTTTTATTCCTTTTTGTTCGTTCAGCATTATGCCTTATTCCAGTTGAACGATATATAACTCGGATGAGAAGAAAAATATTTGCTACGGCAATCAAAACAGTTGGTATGATTGTGTTAGTCAGCCAATCTACAATACCAAGAATTCTATTTTCATAAAAACATGGTGCCGTACATAATAATTCGTAATAATTCCAATCATTAACACAATTATAAATAAAAATAACAGCAACGTACCATGTTGGTGTGTAAAGTATTGCTATACTAAGTGGTACATAGTGAAAAGCAATACGTTTCCATCGAATTTGAAAGACGGACTGTGAAAAAATAATAATATGCCGCTCAATAGATGTCCAACACACTAACATTTATAAATAATCAAACATAAAATTCAAACAAATATATAAAAATAGCTTACTAACAAATAAATTGATACCATTCAATGAAAATGCGTACCAGTTGAAAAATAGACAATAACTATTTGTTGATGGCAAAACAACACCTATATGCAAATAATTTTCTACCATTGATAACTCAGTTGTTACTTGAACGAAACTTGTTATTAGTAATGGAATAATAAAATGATTTCTAATTGGCTTAATAAATTTTGCTGGTCGCTTTATGATATTTATACCAACAAATAGAGAACATATAACTGATACTACTTGGCAAGGTAATAAAATGAAAAGTTTTGTTGAATGATTATTAGCTATGACATCATCGGCAGTTGTATTTGCATCTCTCAATATATTCTTTTGTTTGATAAGTGTAAATATCAGTCTTGCGTTCATTTTGGTTTTTATTTATGCGAAAGACGAAAACGGACGGATTTATACAGCGAAGTATTCTCATTAGTAGGTGAGGATAAGTATGATATCTTCCGGTATGACTGACCCACTATACTTTGTTATTGTCATTAGCCAAATATAATTGATACTACGCGGCAGTATTTTCTTGATTTGAGATTTTTCCAGTTCCAAATAAATACATAATAAAAAATAACCCTATCATAATGTTTTCTTTATGAGCTCTACCGTGTTGCAAATTATAGAAGAATAAATCTTGATAATAATATAGACGAATTAGTAAGCTTCATCATAATCACTAATATAGTAGAGTCTGGTATCCTAATTCTACCGGAAAAAAATGACTCTCAGCATTTCATTCACACGAGGAGATATGTAAATCATAGAATATTAATTTTTGCTTTGCGAGAAAGAACAAACATTTCTCTATCAACTGATATGAAATTAGTTGAATAATAACTTACTATTCACTAAAGACGTGAGTGCAAACAAAGAAGGGGTCAGATATTATTCGATTTTCATCTGTTCTTAATTCAGNTCAGTCGATTACATGTAAAATGCATAGAGCTATCAAAGACAAACACGTGGGTGCTAGCTCGACTAAAACACATTAATATGATTTTTATATCATTCGATAGCGCTTTTCGAGGGCTACACGCTCATATGAAGTTAGAAGGAAAATATCATTACTAATCTGTCTTATTTTCAAATTAGCTCTAAGTGATCGATTGTCTTATATTAGTCCTCATTCTATAAAGTCACGCGGTGTGAGGATAAAATAAACATTATATTCAGAATCAGCAACTAAAACTACATTAGTCCAAGACTATAATTACGAAGTAAAAAACTTTTTACTTTTAAAAAAACCTGTAGTCCCCCTCAGTGCTCTTTCTAACAGTAGCTGTGGTCCCCCTCAGGTGAGTTTTTGTTTTCGAATTTTTTTTTCTAAAAAGTCTTGAACTGGCGTAGTTTTTGCTGCGGATTCAACATCGATTATTCATTTTATACTGAAATGGGTTACCTTCATAGGATGAGATTTTATGTATGGCGTCATATCTTTTGAGAATGTTTCGAAGATAAATCAGATTAGTAATGATATTTTCCTTCTAACTTCATATGAGCGCGTAGCCCTCGAAAAGCGCTATCGAATGATATAAAAATCATATTAATGTGTTTNAGTCGAGCTAGCACCCACGTGTTTGTCTTTGATAGCTCTATGCATTTTACATGTAATCGGTTGAATTAGGAAAAAATATACACGAAGCGGCTGAATCAAGAACAG
Organism: Rotaria magnacalcarata; assembly: GCA_900239745.1. Taxonomy (NCBI): domain Eukaryota; kingdom Metazoa; phylum Rotifera; class Eurotatoria; order Philodinida; family Philodinidae; genus Rotaria; species Rotaria magnacalcarata. The sequence continues at coordinate 18,427 of OENM01000334.1, read as the reverse complement.
ATGAAAATCGAATAATATCTGACCCCTCTTTGTTTTCACTCACGTCTTTAGTGAATAGTAAGTTATTATTCAACTAATTTTATATCAGTTGATAGATAAATGTTTGCTCTTTCTCGCAAAGCAAAAATTAATATTCTATGATTTACATATCTCCTCTTGTGAATGAAATGCTGAGAGTCATTTGTTTTTCGGCAGAATTAGGATACCAGACTCTATATGTCGTATCGAAGTTATAACTTCGACAGAAATTTTATTGAAGTTACTGCTTCGACAAATGGATCATCAAAGTTATAACTTTGATAAAATGAATCATCGAAGTGGTTGCTTCGACAAATTTTGTCATCGAAGTTCCCTAGTCGAACTGTTTTTGACATGCGCATGAAAAACATGAACACCTTGAGCAAGACTATCATGTGCTATTGACACATCTTCAGACAAGACTTGAGGCCTTTCGATGAGCGTAAGTTCTTAAACTTATTGCTCATACGCTTGAATTTTTATCTAAACGTTTCTGTTATTAAAGGACTTTTTCAATTTTACTCTCAAAATAACTCAACTTTTAATAAAAATTTATAGTTGTCATTTTTTTCGTAACTCATGTAAACATTCAAGAGCTTTTCTTGAGCAAGAAAGTCATGCACTATGAACACACCTTGAGCTCAATTCCTGCCAAGCGCTTGAATAAAAAAATTCGACTAGGGTTATAAATTCGATAAATATATTTCTATGGAAGTTATAACTTCGATGACAAAATTTGTCGACGCAGTAACTTCGATAAAATTTCTGTCGAAGTTATAACTTCGATAAAAGTAGTAACTTCGGTACGACATATATATATATATATTGTCAAATGAGAATCGAAAAACATAGTATTCTTTTACTTTGCTGCTGAATTTTAGGTATTGATGAAGTCGAATACTTATATCCAATTTTCGTTCTATTTATTACTCAATCTTGCTGGTACATACGCATTTATACCACATCCACTGGTTGCAGATGTTTCGCTATCGAGTAATAGTAAGTTGTTTTCTCTATTCAATCATGTGAATACAATATAATTACTTTTCTTTGTCAAGGTATTACGCATACAGAAATTACTCAGCTTGCTGTTATTCGTAGTCTGGCTCGTTTCTTTTTTGATACACGTTTATTTGCAAATGACACCAATGCGACGTTTGTTAATGAAGAAGCATATTTTACTGCAGAACATACTATTGATGATCTTTATGAATTAGCACATCCAGAATATAATGCATTCGAACTAATATCTTGCTCACTTCCATTAAAATTTATTGTTGATTCTATGATTACAGAAAATGCTCTAGTCGATTTTGATTATAGCACAAGAAAAGTTGCGGCGGCACATTATGACAATGAAGCATTTATAAATGCCAGCAGACGTATACTTCAATTTAGAGAAAGAAGTAATCGAATGGCATAAATTAACTTGTAATTATTGTTTTCTTTATTCTATTTAGTTATCAACAATATTAATAATATCAGTCAAGATTTATCGAATGCACGTGACTTACTTGGACAATTGCTTCATACATTACAAGATTTTTATTCACATTCAAATTGGATTGAAATGGGGAAAACTGATATTAATAAGTTTATTGGTTTCAATGAAACTATCGGTATAGTTGCTCGACCTGATCAACCAGCATGTACAAATAATGGATGCACAAAAATAGAACAGTCTTGTGTAATTCTATAAAGATTTGATGACTCAAGAACGTGTTTTCTTTTTAGACTCTTTGGCAAGAAATTACTGTTGGGATCTGTCCACTTGTATATTATGATTGTCAAAATAATATTTTACCAGAAATCAATAATCAGCAAATACTTACAAGCGGTTATTATGCTACTGATGTTAATGAAAACAACGAACTGCTTCAAAAACCAACAAATGTTGGAAAATGTTCTCATGGTTCAGTACTTGATAAGTCATCACATATACCAGCTATTGGTGGAATCAATAAAGATTCATATAGCTTAGTCTATTCACCTCATGCAAATCTTCAGTAAATGAACGAATGACATTCAAAGTCTTATTGCGTTCAGTCTAAGGAAATGCGAAATCTACCTAATTGTTTTGTGAAACACGATCTGAAAGGAGTGTTGAAGTATATAGGGTAAAAATTTGGACCCATCCCCGGGTCCCAGCCCCACAGACCGTTACAGAGAAATTAATTAATCAACTAATTAATTGGTTAATTAATTAATTAATTAATAATTACTAAATTTCTCTGTAACGGTCTGTGATGGCTTCTGGAGAATTCATACATCATAATACAGACCGTGACACAGAAGCTCTACAGACCATCAGCGACCGTGATAAACGAATTCTAGAAAAGAAGTTTCATCTTGTTTCACATTTTAATCCCACAAGGATTGCGCTAACAGCTTTTTTTTTATATTCAAGTAAACAAGCAGCGGATCTAGCTGTAAAGGCAACTGAACAATTTCTCAATGATCTACGCCGAGATATAGGTGATCACAATTTCGATCGTCTTTTTGTCATTAATCCAAGTGGAGAAGAATGCCAACTCGCATCAAATTCCGTCTCTCAAGGAAAACGATTTCGATTTTTTACACCGGGTCTTTCAACTCATGTGAAAGATGATGGTCTTTGGTTGACAAAACTAAAAAGATGGTTCAAGAAACTTGTTAGAACAATCAAATCAATGTGGATTAGTACCTTGTTTGGAGTAGAAGATATCAATAAACCAACTTATGACTTAAGTGTCAAAGGAGTGAATGTGGTGGATGTGAATAATTCTCGTGCTGCTCCATATATTTTTGGACAAGAAAAGCTCAGGCGCAAGAAGCGTATGATCCATCTTGCACGGAAGCGTTGAGTATAAATAGCTTCGTATTAAACATGCATTTATTTTAAATACTTCTAATAATTACTATATGTGTGGTGTTTGTTTCATGTGATTTCCAATTTGAAACGTTTGCAATAAAAAGGGCTAAGAAAAACAGGATTTGCAGGCTGTGGGTGTGGGTGGGTGTGAGCTTTATTAAACCAAAAAACAACGGGGAAAAAAACATTGAACACACATTCTCTACTCATCCCTCATCTTCGCTCATCATGCTCCTCCTCACAGAACGAGAAAAGATACAATATGCATAACTATGTAGAGAGGAATGGAACGAAGAAGAGTGGCATCTGAACTACGTATCATATACTCAAAGGAAAGCGAGAAGTCGCTGACAATGTGGGTGTGTATTAAGAAAAGATGCAAACTGTCACACCCACATCCACCCGACTGTCTAGCATCGATTGCAAGTGAGTATGCGGCTAATTCAGTATTTACTTATTTTCTTTTCTCGCTTTTTATCGAATCTTTCCCATTGTTTATTTTTGTGAGTTCTTGGTATGCAATGCAATATTTACAGACCAAAAGATCCATGTGAAGCTAGCACGACAACCAATCAAAGGGTGGGTGTGGGTGTGGGTGTGGGTAAAGGTAAGACTCAAAACCACACCCACACCCTCAAGATAATTCTTTAGCGAGAAATTCTGATAGATTATTAAGACGGCATTTCCGTTTTTAATGACAAATGATGGAATGTGAGATGCTGTTGGATAAAATGGAATATATTACTAAAAATGAAGGAGGTGCGTTTTTTCTCTCATGCATATATTATAGAAAAAACTGATGCTGATATAGATAGATCAGCATGACAATCTACTAACATTTCCCACTGAACACCAGACAGCGAAAAAAGTAAAGAACTACGAAGTAGACAATTTGCTTTTTATTTAGATGGCGAAAAGGCTATTTTTTGGAACACTTTGATTTTTGCATTTGTTCCTTTATTGAATCACTTTCGAATGTATGAAAACTTTACAGGCCGAGTAGAAAATACAATGTACAACAATTATAATGCCAACTCATTTTGATTAATTTTTTAAAAATGAAAATATTATTGTTAATTCTGTAATTTTCAACCAGTTACCAGATTTCAATTAATTCGGAAGATTCTGATCAGTTTATATATTGGGAACAAATGCACAACAATTTACAAAATGTTGCTCAGAAACAAAATATTTCAAAATATTCTTCTTTGTTGAATTCAAAATCAAATTTTAGTCCAAATGTTTCAAATAATTACTTTGTCACTCTTTTTCATTCAAATGTAGCAACTCAATCAATGATCAATTGTCAAAGATATATCTTTTAGGTTTAAACAAATTTTAGAAGATTTTGTTTTCAAGTAGTTTAATTTCAGTATAAAATACAATGCCAGAATGAAAGGATTCCAAGACCTGTGATGTTTATCCAAACGAAGCATAGAGAAATTACTCGTATTACAATATGTGCTTAAAATGTTCAAAACTAATGTATTACATACACAAAGGAAATCATTTCAAGAGAAGAATCGTCTTAGAAAACTGCGAAACAGCAAAAGGTTTTGATGAGAAAATTTCAGAAACGTTGTTTTACTTCTAAGAACCTAAAAAATAAAAGAAAGAAGTGGGGTAACATAGATAAGTCTGGAAAGATGCAACTCGTCACGTTTTTTTTGTCAGGCTTTCGTAACGAATTGACAGTACGAAAGCCCATAACAGAGATTTCGTAATGGCAGAATCAGGGCTGTCGTAACGAATTTTACAGGTTGATTGTAACCAGTGATTTGATATGTGCTATTTTAGAACATCACATTCTCAATTACAGGTATTTCGCAACGAATTTTACAGGGGTATCGTAACCCCTTACACAGGACTTTCGTAAAAAAAACAGAGCTATCGTAACCAAAAAAATCAGGTTTTTTTTGCAGAAAGAATGTTTATGCTTTTCTTTTACGACAACCCCGTATAAACGGTTACGTGTTCCCTGTACAATTCTTTACGGGATTCATGTAACTTCTCTACTTAAATGAGGCATGACTAATATATATTTCATTATGAAAGCTCTAACTGTTACGAACTCCCTGTATTAATCTTTACGATCGCCCTGTAAATTTCGTTACGACATCCCTTTTTTCTCGTATATCGCTATTTTTGGTGTTACAAAAGCTCTGTTTTTTTCTGGAGAAAAAACTCCTCACGTGATGAGTTGCAACGTTCTCAAAAAAACTTTTTTTCCTGAGTCAATGTCGGAGTCATGCTAGTGAAATAATGACTATCTTTCTTACTTTTACATAGCAACAACTATTCCCTTTTATATGCAAAGTAATAAATAGAAATATATCACGTCTTTCATAAATGTATTTCATGAAGGGAGAGAATCAGAGAACGAAATCGAATCGAATGGTACTTCTAGAAAAGAGGTCGAATTGAATCGATTCATTTTTTCTCAGCTTCATTCGGCTATTCAAAATCATTTTCTTTGTTCTGGTGTTACGGTTAAGGGCAGTTGACTAGTATATAAGGGATGACGCATGAAAAAGGACGTCCACTGTTTTGCTTTCTTTGTTTGTCAGTCATGCTTATTTAATGGTCATCCTTGTTCTGTTCATAGGCAGAAATCACATTGAAAAAGATAAAATAAAATAAGCGACGCGACTGGTCTATTACGATTTAAGTCATCTTTTTTAGATGACTTATTCGTTCAGGGTCAAACAGACTAGAAAAATTAATACTGAATTAAGCAACATGATTGGCTAATTCAGTTTTAATTCATCCTTTTAAGATGAATTATTGGTTAATAAAGTATTAATTCACGTAGTCTGTTTGGCCCCTCATTCTGTTTTAATTCACTTTGAATTAGTCGGTGTGATTTGTGCCATATCGTTATCATGGTCAAGTGCATTTTGATTGGTATAAGAAATGCTTACTTAGGGGTCAAACAGACTACGCAAATTAATACTGTATTAACCAATAATTCATCTTAATAAGATGAATTAAAACTGAATTAACCAATCATGTTGCCTAATTCAGTATTATTTTTTCTAGTCTGTTTGACCCCTTAGTCAATCTAGGCCCCAATCACACTGAGAAGTAAATTAACATTATAGTTGAATTAAGCCATGTGACTGGTGCATTAAGAGTTAAGCAATATTTTAGAGGTGATTTTAACTCTTAATGTATCAATTAGATTACTTAATAAGACTTTAACTGTATTCACGTTTCCAGTGAGATTGGGGTCTTGATATCAACCTCTTTATTTATTAAGTATGGCTACGGTCAACTGTAAATATAGATCCATATTAGTGAATGACATTATTTTTCTTCGTTCTATAGAAAATAAACTTATTTAATTAGTCTACTTAGATGTGCTCATTAATTTATATTTTATGTATTTCTTCTTGAAAAAAATGAATAATTCTTATGTATATATTGATAATTATATTTATCCAACATATTTCTATAGAAGATCGACAGAATATTCTCATTCTAAAAAGATGACAGTCTGAAAACAGCAATACTATGTAATAGTGAATACCATGTTTTGTAAACCCAATTTCAGTCGAATCGAATCGAATTACAATTTTGAAAAACGAAAAAAGTCGAATCGAATCCGAATCCCTGTTAATTCCCTTCTCATTATCTTCTTTACCTCCATTTCCAAACTTTNGTTTAATTTTAATCAACAAGAATCAGAAAAAAAACGAAAAACAAAAAAAACACACAAAAACAACACATCCATCCGCTCTTGTCTATTCCCCTTTCATCCATTCTCCCCCTCTCATATCTCATCACATACCGATGATGTTTCTTTCTTACATAGGGATAAGTTTAGCACATGGAGAGAGACAAGAGAAAAAAGACATGAAAGAATCCATGGATGGCACCATAACGAAACACAAAGCAGAATAAAGAAGATATATCCTAACTAAATTCATATCATGGCCGATGGCCATGACAATCCCGGTCCTAAAAACCCGAATCGAATTACAATTTTGAAAAATCAGAAACCCCTATTCGAATCCGAATCCAGGTACTAAAAAGTCGAATCGAATGGCATTTTTGCCATTCGTTTCGGTCTCTGATCAGTATATCATGCCTTATATTCTACACAGTTTAAAATAGCATTTACACCCCCTATACACTTTAAATTATAATGATAGCACAAATCTATTCTATACAAAGTTAAAGCACGTCAGAAACTCGATTTTTTGGTATTTAATAGTAAAGGTTACGCAGACCTTTTAACGTAACACTTAAGCTATTTTTTTAGAAATTTTATACGTTTTTTAGTCATAGAAAATTAAGATACCATTAATTCAAACATGGCGTAACACTATTTTATTTACAACAAAGGAAAATAAAGGTAGAAGTTCTCTGGATATATCGTTGGTATTGAATCAAAAATAATATGTTGTAATTTTGAACAATTAACACGAGCATCATTGTTTGTGAAATTCTCTGTTACGATCACCAAGTCTCTATATTTAATATGTAATCTGTTAAGACAAGGTAGACGCGTATTAAAGTCAAAAAGAAATTGTTTTGCATAATCGATACAAGACATAGCGACATTGAGTATCATTAGATGAGAAAACTCATTAATGGCATATGTTGATTCATGATTATCTTGTTGCTGTTTTAGTTTGACTTGTTTATGTTTATTAAACATTGTTAATTTATTTAGTAATGGAAAAGCTTGAGCAATTCGAACAAAGAAATCATCTTCAAATGAACGAACGAAATCTTGTACATAGAGGTAACGAACAGTTCTGAATAAATCACCATAAAATAGACTAGAATGTATATGCATACAGTCTATTGTATATGGAAGCGAATAAATATGACATTGACCTTTATAAAATTCATTATAGTCAGTATAACAGTTAACATTAAACCCTCTTTGAATGAGCGGTTGTTCAATATCATCAAGTGTTGGTAAACGTTCTTCGTCCATTGTAACATATTCAGTGATAATATTGAAGATAAATGTTTGTAGATACGACATTCTATTAAGAATATTGTTAATCAAATGAGTACCATCAATGAATGAAGTCCGATTATCAACAATGAGGGATAATGTTAGTTCTTCTAATTGTAACATTTGATGTAATAATGGTAAAATTTGATTATCATATTCATTTGTTCGATGAAATGAAGTCAACGAGAAACATTTTAGATTAGATACTGCTTTCTAAAAATAAATTAACATAAATATTAAGTCATGTTATGTTGAATACTCAAACAAGGAGGTAGATATAAGTACTAGATATCGTTACATATTTGAGAACTTATTCAACAATAGATTGTTTCATATTTTAGTAATCTATTTCACTTCGTACAAGTCATAAATAACTCTATCAAAAACTGATATGGAATTGTTTTACTATGATTTAAAATATTTTACCGTATTTTTTATAGTCATTGATGTATCAATAATGTGTTCAACCTTGACAATAAACGTATGTAATTGAGTAAGATGTCCATCAAGTAAACAAAGACAATCATCAAAACTAAAGACTCCAATATTCAAATGAACAATATTTGATGAATAACATGTTGTTGATGGTAAACTAAGAAAAGGTTTTGATATATACCGACAAATATCTTGTGAATGGAAATTGAGATAAATCAAATTTGCAAATATAATTAAAATATTGGTGAAAACATTTGTAAATAATTCTTTTATATATTCACCTTTGCTGTCATCGTGCATCATCACAGTAAAATGCGAAATTTGATTTTGAAAGATATGAATAAATGATGACTTATCTAAATATAGAATACGAGTTAATCGACTTAAGTTTATTTATTTTGAAGAGTAAAAAATAAGATGAGATACCATTGAATAAACGAGACGCCATTTCAAATTGAAGATTAAGAAAAGTAAGTTTATGGAGTTTAGAATAATTCCCAATACGAAAAACGCGATCTATTAATAATGAATCAAGAGTAAGAGATTCAATATTGTGTTGAATTTGAGGTAATATATCAAAACAAAATCGATCGAGTATTGATTTATTCCTTGAATCATTACTTTCATTTGATAATATTGTGAATAAATCAACAGATTGTGTAAAAGTAATATCCCGAGCCAATCTATCGAGTTTTCGATTGACACCTATGAGTGAATATAATACATCCATGTTATCCAGTTTATTGTAAATAACAAGCAATATCTCATCGAATAAACTAAGAATATTAACAGTTGAGTCATTCATGTTGAATATTACTGACTAATGTTTCGAATATAATCTTCTATATATATATACACTCAACTATTGTCGTATCTGACGTCGTCAACAACGATAATATTAAATAGCTGAGTGGTGAATACGATGACCTTTTATCACAGTCAAGTTTGTTCATAAATGAATAATGACCTTTCGTCAATGATAGAATTATCATGAACAAACGAGTCTGTTCGATGTTTCTTTTTCAGTGTGCATTTTATTCGTTACAAGATATTGGGAGTGGCGAAAAAAAACATGAAATCACAAGTCGAACTGGAACCGGCATTTTAAAATTTCTTGGAACCAGAATCGAGATCGGAGAACTAAACTATAATCGTTAAATGATCAAATAGATTTTAAAATTCTTTAGTCTATATTAAGAAATCCTAATTTTTTAAGATTTCATATTAAATATAAAATTGCCAATTCACATGAAGAATTTTATACGCTTCGACGATAATTTATTACGAGTTACGCTGTTTTATGTACAAATCATTACATACTTGGAACTGGAGATCGACATCAAGTGAAGTATGTTGAATATAGAGAATGTATTGTAAACAATTCTTTGTTGATTTAGTTTTCTGATCGATACATAATTTGGATCAGTTATTGGCACTGATTCTGGTTCAGCATTCAATACGGCAACGATTGTAAGATTAAATTTTGAAAAATTCCAAATAACGATCATTTTATTTCTTAACATTTATCTGTACCTGAACTTATTTCTATTCGTTTAACTCGACAAATTGTTCAATTAATGTCACCCGTTGGTACCGTTGGTCTCTTTCATGCAACAATGATTTATACTATGAATGCATTACGAAAAAATGCTGATTTATTACTTAGTATAAAGAATGTATTTATTAAAAAATCATTAATGGAATGGTTGGCAAGATTTATTAATGTTTATTATTATATGGAAGAGAAAAAGAATATTATTCAAATAATATGCACTTAAAACAAGTAAATAGATATCACAAAGTGGTATTTTTAATAAGTATGAAAAAGATAATTATTTAATTTTGTTACTTCAGAATCAAATATAATTCGTTCTGATGATACGTATGCAAAAGATCGAATTCGAAGTGCACCATTAAAACGTAATGGAATTAATCCAGCAGTTATAACAGTGTATGCATTGGAGAAAGAAAGATTAGATAAATTTCTATTGATATGATTATTCTTCTTTTAGTTCGAATATAAAATTAAATAATTTTCTACGTTTATCATCTTTAAAAGAAGCACTTCGTCAAATAGAAAAACTTTGTTGGTGGTCATCAAACACAAAATAAACGAGTACAAATTCTGGCTCAATATAGTTCCAATCGTTATCAATCAACTGATGTGGATATACTTAGTCGATCATGGGATGTTTTAGAAACATTTATGTAATTCCATCGAGTTATTTTTTGCCTTTTATTGAATATTAAAAATCAATTTTTTTGTTTTTCTTTTGAGAAATAATTTGTTTGTCTCGGTGCAGATAGTTCAATGAAAATGTCTATTTTTCTTTCTTAATTCAAAAATAAATATATAGATGAGAATGTTTATAATCATTGAATTTGGCTTTCTATATGGTTTCGAGAAAAAAACAATAAGATCAAATAGAAGTCCTATGATTATCAAATATGATATTGAACGACTTAGAAACATTATGATAAATTTGTTGGAAAACATTGAAACTTCAGCTGCAAGTCAATCAAACGGAAGTTTTCTGACATTGCCTCTTATAAGATATTGAAGTCACAATCTTCTCGTTTCAATGAAAATATCAACACTCATCTCAAACGAAGTCTAATATGCTTGATATATATCAGAGAAACAAAGATGATCCAATGCATTTCAACTGATTAAATTAGGAGCTGCTTTGAAATTGTTAGACTAAGATCTTCTTAGTATCAATTGAATGTTTTCGACAAAATGCTTAATATGTGAATTTACTATTAAAACAATGGTTTTCTTTCTTATAAAAAAAGAAAAGAGACAAATTCTTGGAGAAAATAGAAAACATACGGAAAAAAATTAAAAGAAGCTCTCATTTATTTTTTTTAAGAGCAGTAAAATAAAACGTTGGTACAGTGAAAACAAAAGTAACCGGGATAGATTAAATCGAAAAACAAATCGAACTTTCTCTGTTGAAGAAAAAAGTATTCAATATGTGCTTTTCAGCATTCGATTAAGTCGACACAAAAGTTGAAAATAAATATATAAATAATTTGTGCTATTGATGAATAGAAATGAATTTGAAGGGTGAGGATGTCGGTGTGATGACAAGATCAAGACCCGCACCCTCAAGATATATATAGAGAGAGGGAGAAATGCGTGTGTCTGTATCGATAAATAACAATAAAATCCATCAAACACATGTATACATTCTCAAATAAACTATAATATACATCATATATATATAATTATTATCAATGTCTTTTTTTTATATATTTCTTTGTAATTTCATCATAACCGAATTTGTTTCTACTTAATAATATTGTTTATTATATTTCGATTCAGCATAAGAGCATACATAGAGGAAAAAAAATATGATTCAATATAAATCAAAAAAGAAATTTTTATCATATAGTCAAAACTAAAATTTTTAATTCTAGTCATATCAATGCACACCGCACCTAACCCTATATTGATATCATATATATTTACATGTGTCTGAATGATGATTTAGTATTCACTTTTATTGAAAACAAAAATCTATTAGAAACTATATCCTATTAACATCAACCAACTAGTTTAATAATCAAAACTTTCGATAGATAGAATTTCTTCTATACATGATTTCTTTATTATTATTCAAAATCAAATGTTTTATAATAGAAAAACAAAAACATTGCAATAACATAAATTAAGAGTGAATAATAAACCGATGAAATCTCTGAAAGCTAAAATAAATACTATTTTATACAACAACAAAAAACAACTGATCTAGCAATTACAAATCATGTAAAATGAAATGAAACAATTCAATGGAAAACTAAATATAATCGACATGAATCAACAAAAAAGTAGAAACTTACTGTTTGCTTACATCAACTAATTCCCACACACATACAATCATTTATTGTCATTGAACACAAAGAAGAAAAAAATATAATAATATGAAGATTCATACAATATGAAATATAATAAAAAATGAAATGAAATATCTATTTCATTTAATAATAAAAATTCAACAGACAATTGGGTGCTTTCACGCAGGTCCGCCCACTTTATACACGACCTTCTGCAGGCAAGATTTAATCATGCTAGTTTTGTAGCCCGTGTCGAGTTGTGCAGGAAACCATATTTCGTTTTTAACGAAATCATGCGCTAAGTCCTCCAGATAGGGCTCAAAATCCGATTTTCTAGAAATCCGATACCCTAAACCAACAAGTTTCGGTTTTTGTGAACACGCTTTGAAAATCTTAATCAGGCCATTGGATAGAGCATAAAAAGTTGTCTATATGAAATAATTTTCGGGTGCGTACATAAAAATCTCGAAGCACCAGCGTACTTGCAAAAACCAGAAAATGCTATTTTTGTTAAAATTGAGTACTCTAGAAAACCTACATGTGGACCTAGACACCATGATTTATTAGAACCAAAATGAAGCTTAGGCAATGCTAGTTCGAAATAGATGGATTAAATTTTCAGAATACATTCCTTAATTAAAATATTCGACTTTCAAAAACCAGGGATTTCCGAAAACCTCATATTGGGCCTCCATTTTCTCGAGAACTATACGCCAGAATTCATTCAAATTTTTTTTATAAGTAGCCCTCAGTGAGTGCTACCTCTGCCAAGAATATTAGTTCTCGCATCCTGGAATTACAAAAGTTACGATGCCTACAATTTCTTAAAATTCGCAGTGTTAAACCTTGGGATTTTTCGATTATGATTCTGAAAATCATCATTTTAGTGATGCGTATTAGGTAAATTTTCATGCTGAATCCAAATACACTCATAGTTGCAGCCCATTGATAGCAGATATTTCTAATATAAAGAGAAAACAGTGAAAAGTCTTAGGTAAGCATAGATGTTTTGAGCAGTACATGAGTTTTTTTCCGTGTTTTTGAATATGTAATGGCGTATACTGAAGAAAAATGTTTTGTTGTTGGCAATGAATGATTATAATGCTATTGATTGTATTGGTGTCTAATACCAAGATGATTGATGATTAGCAATTGTCCAAGATATTGAAGCTAACTGGAAAGAACTACATGTGTCATCACTACATCCATCCCGATTACAAACTTCATTTCAGTTCCCTCTTTGACGATACGCACTCGATGCTGAATTAGGAAGTGATATATGTTTCTTTGCTAACATCCCAAACTTGGTACACGCTACAGGTGCACAATTGTAAAACCTCTATGCGATGAGATTCAAAACCTTTTCGCTGAATATTGACTGACATATTTTCCCACATATGCACCGATATTCCATATTTGGATCAGCATGCACAGCTATTACCCAGTTTCTCTATCCGATAGATTCAATAAAAGGTAAACACTAGAGAAGAAGCAAAAGTTCCCAAAAAGCTATAGTTTTGTANTGGTGTCTAATACCAAGATGATTGATGATTAGCAATTGTCCAAGATATGGAAGCTAACTGGAAAGAACTACATGTGTCATCACTACATCCATCCCGATTACAAACTTCATTTCAGTTCCCTCTTTGACGATACGCACTCGATGCTGAATTAGGAAGTGATATATGTTTCTTTGCTAACATCCCAAACTTGGTACACGCTACAGGTGCACAATTGTAAAACCTCTATGAGATGAGATTCAAAACCTTTTCGCTGAATATTGACTGACATATTTTCCCACATATGCACCGATATTCCATATTTTGATCAGCATGCACAGCTATTACCCAGTTTCTCTATCCGATAGATTCAATAAAAGGTAAACACTAGAGAAGAAGCAAAAGTTCCCAAAAAGCTATAGTTTTGTAAGGTTTTTCACTTACTTTTCTATATATTAGAAATACATGCTATCAATGGGCTGCAACTATGAGTATATTTGGATTCAGCATGAAAATTTACCTAATACGCATCACTAAAATGATGATTTTCAGAATCATAATCGAAAAATCCCAAGGTTTAACACTGCGAATTTTAAGAAATTGTAGGCATCGTAACTTTTGTAATTCCAGGATGCGAGAACTAATATTCTTGGCAGAGGTAGCACTCACTGAGGGCTACTTATAAAAAAAATTTGAATGAATTCTGGCGTATAGTTCTCGAGAAAATGGAGGCCCAATATGAGGTTTTCGGAAATCCCTGGTTTTTGAAAGTCGAATATTTTAATTAAGGAATGTATTCTGAAAATTTAATCCATCTATTTCGAACTAGCATTGCCTAAGCTTCATTTTGGTTCTAATAAATCATGGTGTCTAGGTCCACATGTAGGTTTTCTAGAGTACTCAATTTTAGCAAAAATAGCATTTTTCTGGTTTTTGCAAGTACGCTGGTGCTTCGAGATTTTTATGTACGCACCCGAAAATTATTTCATATAGACAACTTTTTATGCTCTATCCAATGGCCTGATTAAGATTTTCAAAGCATGTTCACAAAAACCGAAACTTGTTGGTTTAGGGTATCGGATTTCTAGAAAATCGGATTTTGAGCCCTATCTGGAGGACTTAGCGCATGATTTCGTTAAAAACGAAATATGGTTTCCTGCACAACTCGACACGGGCTACAAAACTAGCATGATTAAATCTTGCCTGCAGAAGGTCGTGTATAAAGTGGGCGGACCTGCGTGAAAGCACCCATGCCGCTACCGCGCCGCCATAGGCATCTCTGATTCACAGTCAAATAATTATGAGAAACCCGTTGGACATCTCGTTTCGAATGTTTGAAAGTGATTTTTCTTAGTTTTAATGAAATTGTAACAACATTAGAAGTTATGGGCATTCCTGATATATCTCTTCTTCTTAATTCATCACAGTTCTTTTATTTCATCATTCATTTATTTATTTTGAGTGAGATTTACCTATTAACAAGTGTACTTTTAAAATTTTAACAGGACTCAAATATTTCATTAACTGATGCACCTGTTCAAGTGAAAATAACAGTGGACACTTTAAAATCATTACGAAATGAACCCGAGTTGAACGATTGTATAGAGAAGCAATGCAACTGTGTGATTCTAATGTTATTGAACCTCCTAAAAAAATTCTTAAGACAAAAATTCTTGCTCGTTTTGGTGGTAGTGTTGATATAACAACTGGCTTAAGTGTCAAAGATCATTACCGACTCAACATTTATTATCCTATTTTATATACGATTATCACGGTAATTAATAATAAATTCGATGAAAATGTTATTGACATTGCTATTTTAATGGAGAAGCTATTTTTAAGTAAAGAATTGCTAACTGAAGATGAACTTCGTGATTTATCAGAGCAGTATTCAATTAGTTATGATAATTTAAAAGCGGAACAACGACTTTACAAGACTAAGATGAACAATCAAAAGATGAATTTATCTCAAGCAACTAAATTTATTCTAGAGAATAATTTTCACATACATAGCATTTTCATCTTTAAATGAACTATTCAAAATTTTATAGACAATACCGGTGAATTCCTGCGAATGCGAACGAAGTTTTTCATCATTAAGACGACTAAAAACTTATTTAAGAAATAGTATGAGACAAGACAGATTGTCTGGTATTGCACTTTTAAATATTGAAAAAGAATTTGAAATTAATATGGAGCAAATATTAAGAGATTTTATTGCAAAAAAAGACAAGAATAATGATTTTTTGAAGTGAAATCTTCTATGGTGCTTCCTCGTTCACTTTTTTTCTTTCTTCAAGAATACATTTTCCTTTTGATTGATAAGCAATCAATACTTTCTTTTCTAAATGAATTTTTATGGCAAGTTCGATTATTCTCGAGTCAACGTTCTAATAAGAAACAGACAGCCGTAAATTAGCTATTATAAAGTCACAGTTGAAGAAATATGTTACTAACAGAATTTCGAATGAGTATCATACTTAGAGGATTAAAGATTTTTGAATCGGGACAATGAAGATCTAAGTAAGGTAAAAGCATAAGGAAAATTCTACTTGGAGATAGATCTTGATGAAAAACTTTGTTTGCTCGTATCCCATATGCACCACTCTTTGGACAAAGAACAATCTTCAAAGTTTTTCTACGCACAAAGATTCAAGTCAAAATTCGAAAATTATCAAACTTTTTTTAATGTGCATAAGAACGGTTGCAGAAATACGATACCTGTCTTAGGTAAATACAAACTTTTTGTCTGTATGACTATCGACAAATATTCTATTCTTCTACACGAATACTACATGAATCAAAAATCGATTTATTCCGTCTTAAATATACTAGAAAAATATTATTCATACTGATTATCTAATGAATAATCTGTTCAAATATTTTTCTAAATTCAGGTTTTATTTTAGTAAATGCTATTTTTATTCATTTCAAATTTCACGCTTTTACTAGCAAAAATTTCAAAAAGAAAAAATATTTTGATTTTAACTCAAGTTAACTGCACAGAAAATCATATATAAATAATTTTATTTCTCGAATAGACTAATGAAATCAATTTTACTGTATCCCACACACACTATTGCTAATTGAGAAAAAAAACCAAGAAATCTTTTTTCGTAATGCATCATTTAATGAATAGTGTCTTCATTCAATGTGACATATTGTCAAGATTAATTTTCTTCTTTTTTTCTCTTTTGATCATGTCTATAACATTATACATAATCCGGCCGAGAAAAAAGAATTATTATTACGATATTGAGAATATTCAATAGGTGATAAAGAGAAAAATGAACATACTAAACTATTCAATCGCTGTCATACAAAAAAAACCGACTTCGTTTGTTCTATGTATTGACTAAAACAAAATTGTTTATATTTATGAAATCAGATGTTAACAGATAAGACGATACAAACAAACACATCTGTGTTGGATCTTTATAATCTATCAAGACATTGACTATTTATAAGCATTTCACGACCTAAACGCCAACATTGTTTAGCAGTATGATCCAATGATTGAATAGATTTACTTTTGATAAAAAATAATGTGGACATTTTCAACATGATATTAATTGTAATAAGATTTCATTAGGACGATCACCTGATGTTTATTCATCACACCATTCATGTTCATTTGGATGTTTTTCGTATTCATATAAAACTAAAGAGTTTTATACATAATTTGTCGTTGGTATTGAATCCAAATTACTATCACATAATATTTTGTAAAAGACGATCTTCGGCTTCTGTAAATGACATAACTCGTGCATCACCTTCTGAATTTGTTTGTTCATCTTTCATATAAATTGATTATTTTGATAAGATATCAAAATCTTCTTTCTTAACATAATTGATTTGATTTGGATGTGACCAAACAGAAAATTTTGTTCCAGAAAATGACCAATGTGAAGTGGAACGTGGCCATATATCAGCATCACGAAATGTTGGTACAATTTGTACAATATATTTATCACGTATACGAAGATGTACTTTGGATGTATCAGTTAGTAAGTGTATATGACTTCGACATGGACATTTTTCACCTGCTTGTGCAACAAGTAGCTGAAAACACGAACGAATTTTACGTACAGATAGATAGTCACTAGCTGCTATGAACTCTACTCAAAGTGACATTGAACGTTTACGCCCATTGGATAATTTTAAAACAGCACAACCGGGTATTTGAACTATCATCAACAAAATAAAATACACTCATTTGATTCAAATAGAGAACGATCTTACAGATTAAGAAAAACAGCGAAATTTATTATTTAATACAATCAAAAGTCTGATTCCTAGTGAAAAACCAGCGGCGATACAAATGATGACTTGATTTTAACTTCAACATTGACTGAGAAATGTCCAGGATGTGCTAATCATATAATATAATGCATCTAACGTTATTAGAGAGATACTATTCAAGTGAAAAAGCCGTTCATTCAAATTAAGAGTATGAGTCAGATTCGAAAGTTTTATAGAGCCAAATCAAAATAACAAATCATTATCAATTA
>OENM01000333.1:35887-99986 GCA_900239745.1 Rotaria magnacalcarata | reverse complement strand
ATGGTTGAGTTCCCATGGAACAGCCCATGTATTGATGTTACAATTGACAATGTGTAAGACTAATGAATATTCTCATTCTTTTTCTGTAGTGTTCAATAGCCGTGCTCCAACCACTATCTAGCAATTGAATAAAGAATATGATAAAAAATGGGAAACAGAAAGAAACCTAAAAATTGTTATTGTTGCAATCTTGTAATAAAATATGATCAGTTTTTGTTTCATAATGGTTGCTAAATCTACTGGTTATATTTTTTTTGTGCTCCATTTTGAAGGTTAATGACGTAAGATTGTTAGTTTTATCGAATAATTTTGTTGCTAACAACTTATATATTGCATATAGAACAAAAACAACCTCCTTGGAAATTTATTGAATTTTCCATACGGAAATCGATAAGATCAATGAGATATCAAATGCATGATATTGAAGGAAACTCTTGTATCAGGACCTTTTCTATTTGGGGAAAGTTTACATCGCAACAAGTCTAATTTTAAGGTTATTGACAATGATATTCCAACATTCAAATTGAAATGAAGGAGCATTTTTCGATTTCCAACAAGTAAGAATGATACTTGGTCTTCAATAATATTTTCTTTCAATGTACTGAATCGCATGGAATGGGATGCGATGGAACTAATTACATTAGCCCATGGTACAAAAACTTTTCTGTCTGTAACTCGAAGTTCCTAATAATTAAATTTTTGTAGGGAAAATAGTTTTATCATCATGAATGATTTCAAATTAGTCATAGAAAAGTAACGATGTACAACGTGTCTCGATCTATTGATCTGTGTATATATTTGCCTAACTAATTTTTCCCTCTGTTCTGCTCGCCAATGATGGCGCATCAAATAGTAAGAAGAATAGAAAAAGAGCTGGTAATTGTTCATGATATGCTATGTAACATTGGTAACGAATTACTCGTAAAATATTCGAATAGACATATTTTCACTTAGTATTTTTTTACAGATTTCAATCAAAAATAAATGACTCAAACGAATTTCGAACACTAGAAAATGCCACATTTAAAAGCATCGAATGATGTATGATAATTTCTTTGTTTCTTTCTTCAATGAAATAATGCAATATCAATGACTTTTCTCTTATTAGTTATCAACTTCTACCTTGTGCACATCTTCATCATCATCACTATCATCATCATCGAGTCGAAGTACATTTAAATTATCCCCTAAAGATGTAAAAACTAAATTCGTAGCATTATTTAACCGACATAAACCTTGTGACGACATTAACTTAGCTCATGTTGTTGTTTGTAAATGTGTCAGGTCAGAAAAATTCCAATGCTATTTCTTGGTGTAACAGAAAAAATAACACAATTAATTATTTCTATCAGAAAAAAAGCAATGTTTTTATTATCCGTTTAGAAACGTCGACATATCACAGAAATAGATTTGGAATATACGGATAATTCGCATACAAATGCTAATACACGTGTCATTAGATCATTGCCATTTAGCACTTTTTCATTTGAATCTGAAGTGAAAACATTTGATGAATATACGCGAAAAGCTATTGTTTATTATCAAATTTATTTAATTGGAATTTGATTTTTTTTTCTTAGTTAGAAGAAATTTTTATGTTATTAAGAAATATGAAACGAAATGATTATGAGAGTGAAATAACTAGTAAACTTCTTCGCTTTTTTTGAAAATTTAATTAATCAACCACAAGAATGAATTTCAAGAACAAAACTAAAACTATCGGAAATGAAATTTCCAGGTTAGATCTTGTGTTTTTTCTGTATTTTATTGATTCATTGAAGTTATTTTTTTAAAATAGAAATAGCAATGACTCTATTGAATAGTTTTAAAGAAAAAGGTGATTTAGTAAGATGCATAGTTCTTGTTCATAGTATGTTACTTTATAATTCAATGATTAACTTTACTTATCATGAATTCAACAAATAAAGACTCATTAGAAAAGTATGAACATAAAGACAAAACACGCAGAACTTGATTGATTGTTGTATGCTAACATCATTTTTAGCAATCAGCTGATGCTGGTTTCATTGAATTGGCTTGTGAAATTCTTAGCGATCCATCCTATCGTGAATCATTCAGAAAATATTATATTATTCATCGTCCAGAAGAAACAATGCAAAGTGATGATTTCAATAACTATCAAGTTTGCTTTTTT
Source organism: Rotaria magnacalcarata (assembly GCA_900239745.1). NCBI lineage: Eukaryota > Metazoa > Rotifera > Eurotatoria > Philodinida > Philodinidae > Rotaria > Rotaria magnacalcarata. Next base: position 97,831 of record OENM01000333.1, on the reverse strand, counting down.
TCTTTTCAAGATTTTCTACTTATTTTCCTTTTATTTAGAAAATTTTGTATTTATGCAATTCTGCACTTACCATTCTTTACAATTTGGTTAATCTAGCAGAACTTAAAATTCATTTTCGAGAATGCGAAGCAATGAAACTGTATTTGAGACGTTTTGCAAATTTAATGTTGTAGTTGCATGTGTTTCTATACTGTTTTCTCTTACAAAGCATTTCTGAAGCGATAAAAACATATGGAGAAGTTACATGTATTACGTTGTTAATAGAACGAACAATAGCTGATTCGTTGCATGCTTCTGATGGTGACAGTACACATATTTTTGTTTTTTCTTTCGTTGTCTCGTTTCAATCATGATAAACGTAATATTTCATGAAGACATATTATGGAATCTACCGTTAGATAGGCATTAAATTTGTAATCGATGAACCGAATTGTTTTCTACGTCTTTCTTATTGATGAAGGCTACCGCATACTTATCTAGCGTTCATGTTGAATTCTTCAATAGATACTTGTGTCGAAAATGTCAGACGAATAAGTAAACGTTAAAAATGTGTTCGACATCCACATGCATTCATTCTCTTTAGATATTTATTTTATAGAAATTCAATCTTTTTCTTTTTTAAATAGATAATTGCTGACTATACCAAATCACCGTCAAATTCAGTTTGCTGAAACTTACGACAATGAAGAACATATGACTGTTATAAAAGAATTACAAGACCTTTCTAGTGCAATACGCGTGACATCATGTTTATTGTTGCCATTGATAATGAATGAAGATGAAGATAATATTTTAACTGCAACCACATCTGGTGAGAGAAACTTAGATTTGAATTTTGCTCATATTTAGATATTCTTCCATTATTATCTGGAATGATTCAAATGTATAATCGAAATGATGAAAGACTTTTTGGATTTTCTTTTATTGAACTTGTTGATGGTCTATCTAAATTAATGGTTCGTGGTCGTGCACATATTTGATTATTTGACTTAATAGAATTCTTTATAAAATCAAAACAAAAGTAGGATTTTTAATCTGTATTTTGTTGTATTTACATAATTATAAAAACAAAAATTAAAGTTTCAACAACGGAAAATAAACATGAAAGTCGTTTGGTTGTGCTTTTATCCAATCACTATCGTAATCGTCATCATCATTGATACTACCCTGAAAATCTACTTGTTCCACATGAATACAATTAAGTCTCGTTGAGTCTCTTGTAAAGTTATTGGTTACAGTTTTTAATTGATCATAATCAATCCATAGTCGTCTCAGAGAAGGTAAACGTGTTTTTGATTCATTTAACATTTCTTCAACATAATCAATATGTGTACAACTAAAGTCAATCGATGTGAGCTGAAGATATTGAGCAACTTCAAATAATCCATTAGCATTGTCATGCTCAGATATAGCGAAATCTGTTGATTGTGCTTTATCATTCATAATAATTAACGATTTCAAGAATGGAAAACATCGAGCGAGTCGAACAAAAAATTCATGTTCGAATGGAATCCCATCAAATAGACCTATAACAGTAACATTCTTGAATACCGTGTTCGTAAAGTTATTGCCAATATATCCTATATGATTAAATAAAAACGGAAGCGAAAAAACATGATATCTGATATTACATTCATTGATGTAATTCATATTGCAGCCAATTGGTCCAAATTTAGCATTAGAAAAAGTTCGCCGAATATCATCATTTGATAAAAAATTACTAGGATGATTAGCACTGGTAACAGTACAAATGTAAAAAGCGAACTTTTCAAGTTTTGACAAATGAAGAAGAATATTATTTTCAAGTTGAATACCATCGACAAGTCTATTTCGTTCTTTGATTTGAATATATAATGTTAAATCTTCAAGATTACACATACGATGAAGAAGAGGTACAACTTGATTATCATATTCATCGGTTAAATGTTCATACGTCAATGAGAAACATTTCAAATTAGGTAGATTATTCTAAAATATATAATCAGTTTTTATTCTTTTTAGAAAGACAAAAGGTTCATAAGCCAAAATGATAGATTTTAAAAAGTTTTCCTAGATCGTTTTAATCATTCAATTACGCATTAAAATTTTCAGTAATAAGAAATGAAAAAACACATCAAGTTTGAGTACACTACTATTTTTCTATTACATATTAAACCGAAAACATATCTCTCTACATTGCATACTCTATTTTATTGAAAAAATATTCGCCTATCGATTTTAAAAGTCAATCACTCATAAAACAAATAATATTAAATCTTCATAACCTACTGAGTGGAATTCCATCGATGAATAATCTTTCACATGAATGATAATAACAACAAATGTAGATAGTTGATTAAGACGACCATCAAGTAAACAAAGACAATCTCCAAAACCGTCCACAGACATACATAATTTGGTTGGAGTTGAAGAAACAAAACTAGTTCCTGGGCTACCAGTAAATGATAAAACGGGATCTGCAGTTACAAATGATCCAATACCGCTCAAAGAGTTAAGATTTTCAAAGAAATCCAACAATTTTATGAATACATTTGTCGTCTGATCATTAGTTTCAGCGTCACCACTGTAATCACCGAGTAGTGTAAGGTCTGCAATTTGTTTTTTGAAGTTGTGTCGGAAAAGTAATTCCTCTAAACAGAAAACATAAATAGATATTCTAATGTTCCATGTTTTTATTCGTCTAGATTTCATTCATTAGATAAATCAATTCATAAAAGGTTATTTACCTGTACAAAAACGTGAAAATATATTCGTCTGAAATTTGAATATTTTGAGTTGAGTAAGATTTGAATAAATACCAGCACGTAAAATACGATCCATAATTGTTGTTTCCAAAACAAGACATTTAACATTGTCATGAATTCGAGGTAATATTGAATTACAAAATCGATTTAGTATTTGTTCAGTAATTGGATCATTATTCGCCAACACAAAATTGAGACTGTTTGTAAAGATTTTATCTTGAGCTAAAAGGTCAAGGCCTTGCACTCCTATTAATGAATAGAGAACATTCATATTATTCAGTCTTTTCAAGATGTGTAGTAATATCTCAACGGACAGATCAAGTAGTTGAATGCCAGGACGATTCATGCTGGCTTGCTATCTTTAAGATTCTTTTCTGAAAGTGTTTATATATACATTTTTTTCTTTTGTCTCGCTCGGTGACGGTCAGGCAGGAATGCAGTCATGACATCGAGGAAGAAAAAAAATGAATGTTCAGTCCAATTTGATTGTATACGCCATGGATTTTCAGTGCGTTCCACTCTACAAAACCCAATATTTCAAATTCCAACAGAATGCAACCAGTTTTAGCTAACGGTGCCTGCGTTTTTAATGCACTTACTTAAGCAAATGATTGAAAAATGACCTTGAGTGATTTGAAACTATCCTATCTCATCGAGCTAATTGAGGTGCACATTTTGGTGTACTTTTTATCGAAACAAAGTCTAAAAATGACTGTGGTAGAGCTAAAATATCGAAAAACCTAAGGTATTTCTAATAAAAAGCAGTCTTAGTGTTTTCGCTATTAGATTTTTTTTTATTGATGAACTTTTATTTTTTTATATACCAAAATGATCAGCGAAACGAGCTCTTCAAAACTATATGAAAACGAAATAAATTTGAATACTTTGTGTTTTTTATGGTTGAGTTCCCATGGAACAGCCCATATATATCTATAGGGGGACATAGTTGTCTCAATAATTTAGTCAATACCATTCCACATTTATTGATTGGATTTCAATCAATTGTAAAATGAGATCCGTTTTTTTTCAAGTGATTAAGATTCGATCAAGAATGATGAAAAATGACATTATAAATGGGTAATCTACGTCATTTTCCGTTGAATATTTTCTATTGCCATTGAAGTTCTACGTGGTTGTTTTATGATGTCAAACGAATTATAGAACCGCTTAAAATTAAAATATCAAGGTAATAGTGACTTTTTTCTGTCGTGACAAATCCCTAAATCAAATGTAAATAGTGGTTTAGATAATCAATATATTCTCTTATATCGAATATACTCCTTGTCAAGATTTCGCTGTCGGAATATGTATGAAATTCATCTGAAAAATAAAAATTCATAATTCTGACACCCTAATAGAAACGTTGTTGAAGGCCTTCAGGAGAAGGTCATGTACACGTAGCCATTTATAGTATGATTCAGATGTTTACATTGTGTCGCAATAAATATGATGCATCACAAAACTCTAAGATTTAGTTTTTTTCCAGAAAACTAGTGCTCACAGTTCATTGATGAAATCTTGATATAGAGAATTTTGTTTGCGAATTGAACTCAATACTCTGCATTATACAAAAAAAATCAACAATCCATGTTCTTAAAATAATAGTGTATGTAGAGTATATTGTTATGAACAATTTGTAAGGTTCAAATGTTGTCTAATCATTAGGAATCAGGCAAAGAGTTATATCATGTTAGTTTTAAACTAGTAGTAAAAACAATATCGCGCACATTTGAAGAATTTCAATGGATTCTCGAGATGATAGATATGAGTTGGATTTATTTTTATATTGATAATTGATTTGTTATTAAACATAACAGATATTCTTTTTCATAAATGATTGTATGATTTTTCTATAGAAATGGATTGAGCAAATATTTGCTTTACAAACATGAAATTTTATTTATATACAAAAGCGAGACTAGTCATTACAAGAGTAAATGTAATAAATCATCAATATGAAAATTCTATTTAAATTTTTGCAACAAGGTGGAAGAATCTGGAATACATTTGTTTTTTTTTAAGTCTAGACATTCGATTTTCTTAAATGATTTTTTTATATTTATAACATAATAGGTTTTATGCATCAGCGCCATCTAATGTGGAATCCAGCACTTAGAGGAATCGTGCAATATGTCGCAATGGCGATTTTGTGTGTACTTTGAAGTGTGTGTAGCTTATCTCAACGATATATATATATATATGACAGTGTTTTTGATAGAGACAAAATATGTCCAATAGAAACCTTATTTTATCCGTCAAAATAAATCTGTAAACTGTAAAAATAGCAATCAGTTTATGTAAGAATAAGATAAATCTAAATAAAAGTATGCCTCACGTTAAACTATCAGCTTTTAATCAAAATCTAGAACTATACTATGAAATTCATGGTTCTGGACAAGTCAAAATTTTATTTATTATGGGCCTACTGACTGATGGTGGTGCCTGGAATTGTCAAGTATGTTCAGCGTTGACATTTTTAAAAACTAGAAATCTTTTTTTAGACTGAATTCTTCGGTCAACAGCCAGACTATCAAGTAAATAATTTTATTCATGAAAAGTTGTTAAAGAATTCGTACCTTCTGTTTAGTGCGTTAGTTATGATAATCGTGGTTGTGGTCGTTCGTCATCGCCATTCACATTTGAATATACGACAACACAAATGGCTAAAGATGCTCTTGCACTTATAGATCATTTAAAATGGCCAAAATGTCATGTTGTCGGTGTATCAATGGGTGGCATGATTTCACTTGAATTTGCTTTATTAGCACCAGAAAGAGTGCTTTCATTGACTTTATTGGCAACACATGCTGGTGGTCTTGCTGGTCGTGCACCATTTGTCGGTGTTCGCCATATACTACGTTCTTTAGTCATACGTGATGAACATTTACTTATTGAAAATGCTATTACAATGCTTTATGGCCCAAAAATTCTTAATGATCCGGAAAAAAGAAAAGTTCAATAAGAAAATTATTTTTTATATATGCTAAACTTTTCGTTTTCTCTCTTCATCATCTTAGATTTTTTATAATTATCATACTGAAAGATTTAGAAAACGTGTTCCACCAAAACTCATTGGTATACTAGGACACATATTAGCTGTTCAACGACATTATGTTAGTTATGCTGATTTACTTAAAATTCGTTATGCACCATTTGATTGTTTAATAATGGTTGGAACAGAAGATCGACTCGTACGAGAAGCCAATTCATATATTATTCAAAAAGTCTGCTTCTATCGAGAGAAAAAACAATGCGAAGTTTTCTTTCTCTTTTATTCAATGTTATTATAGACACTTGGCTGTCGACTCGCTAAACTTGAGCACGCAGGACATGGTTTACCAGGCGAATGTGCAAAAGAAATTAACAAGGAATTATTTGGTAAACGATGACTTGTGCTTATACGATAGAGTTTTATTTAATTTTTTAAATTGAAATAGATTTATTTGAATCAGTGCGAAAAAATGATTCATCGAAAGTTAAACGGGAAATTCCGGAAGAATATAAAACAGAAATTCAAGCACTCGAACAATGTTGTCAACATCGTACGCATTGTTTTATGTATAATTTTGTTGGACTAATATATGTAAGAGCATTTTCTTATACGAAATGTTCTAGTGGATAAAAATTTTCTATTCAAGGGTTTATTTTCCGGTATGATATTATACATCATATTAGCTTCTTTCGGCGTAACAAAAGGCGAATCACTCGGAATACATGTAACTATGAATACTGTGATATTAATTGGATGTTTAAAGTAAGAGTATTATTTATTTATTTATTTCGAATATTTACTAATCGAATTTTACTTTCAGTGGACTTCGTCGAGCAGTAACATGTGTGTATCATGCATTCCATGCACGACGATTTGTTCGACAACAACAATTACTACTCGATCGAGCAGCACATCATGGCGGTATTGGTGTTGCTTTACCTGAACAACCAAAAAATGGTATACCACATGGTTGTGGATTCGAATATCCAATTCATTCGATTCTGTTGATCATTAGTCTTGTTGGTTTTATTTATTCAACAAAACTTTATCAATAAAAATTTATTTCAATTCTTATCTTTTTACTTTATAACTAACAATTTAACACTGAAATTGGAATTTTTTTGAAAGATTTATTTTTGAAGCAATAATAATAAAAAGGAAACACTAAGCAGATGCACTTTTTCAATGATTTGATTCGTATCAGCAAACAAAAAATGATGAAGACGATATAGTTAATAATATTTATCAAAACAACATAGTACTAAAAGGTATATTTAACATACTGAGCCTTAAAAGGTAAGCACATTAGCGAGCATTCTTTTTCTACGAACGAACACTTCAAATACCCTAGTGGTTGACTTGTGTCGTTGTTCTTTTTATTCAGCACTACATTCTCAAAAGAACGACAATCGAAGGTGGTCAATGACTTTTTTTCTTGTTTCTTAGAAATTCTATCTATTCATACAAAGGTGTCGTTTCTTTTTTCTTGCTTCGCTCCGTTTGCTTTTTTATTTTTGGCTTGTAGTGCAAACATAAAATAGGAAATAAGGCAAAGAATTGCCATGATACGAGCGTTAGCTAGACTATTTCAGGTAAAGGAATGAAAAGAATTGAAACATGACGCATTGTTTGGGAGTAAATAGTAGAGAAGAAAAGGAATAATATGGAAGCAAATAAGTTTCTCGTTGTTTTTCTTCTCTTCGCTGCCCATTCTATTACGGTAGGGATGTTTAAGCTTGATGACTATATTGACAATTCATTTGACACTCAGGTTTGTTTTTCTTTATTTAAATTCCGATTTCAAAACGATCAACAAATCGCTTTTTCCATTAGAGAAAAAAATGTATACGTATATGTTATTACTTTGAGTCTAGCAGATCTTCAAATAAACAATACAATCGAGTATTTATTTATAACTTATGTGATTGTACAGTATTTTGTTTCTTATGCGCCGCAAATAACAGTGTTCTTTCTATGCAGAACGATCAGTATTTCAACTGAGCACGTGACTAATGTGTAAAGGAATAAGAATAATTAGAAACACAGACATGCATATTTGCCTGAAAAAATAATCAAGCATATTATACATCAAATTTAATTCATAGTTTTAGCTAAAGAAAGAAAAAGAGAACAGAATAGAAAAGAAAAGGAAAAACCTGACAACGCTTAATCATATACGCGATTGCTTATGTTCGTATGTAGACATTAATGATGTCACCTACTTATCTTAGGACACCTATTTATTCCACTAATATATTTATACATATGTGCATACATATTAAATAATTTGTTATTATTCTGTATATATTTATCGTCATTTTTGTCACTTCAGAGATCTTAATGAATTAACTAAACCTGACAGAAACATCCGCCATGGATTTGCCTGATATGACCAATGAAGAAATTGAATTATTGAAAAGACTTGAAGAAGAGAATCGGTAACCAAATATTATAATTTTATTTTTCCTATTCATTCCAAACTACTTCAATTTCTCATATGATCTCTTTTTTTTCTCGTTTGGTTCGAAGGCGTATTGAATATGATTTGAAATCGCCCGCAAGCACAACTCTCAAACCAACAGTCAATATAGATGCGTATGAATTACATCATGAACAAGGACAACAAGATTCTATTTCCGGTGATCTGAGCCATTTAACTATTGATAATAATGGTATAATAATTTTCAATGAAAATGAAAACTTGATTGTTTTATCATAAATAAATATTTATTCCAGATAACTCTGAAAATGAATGGATGACATGGAATAAATTAATCAATAATTGGTCAACCTATATGAAACAAAACCCGACATGGATAAAAGTATATTTGATTATTTAAAATTCGACAATCAAATATCGTTTTTTTTTTGCAATTATAATGTAGAATTTAATTCGAGCTGGTGTTCCAGTTCATTTTCGTCCATTGCTTTGGCAATGTTTAACTAAAGTTGAAACATCAAGTGCTAAACTTGAATATATTCAATTAATCAAAATGACTTCACCATGTGAAAAAGTTATCCAACGAGATATAACAAGAACATATCCTGAACATGAACTTTTTAAAGAAAAACATGGTCGCGGACAAGAAAGTCTATTTAATGTAATTAAGGTTAGAAAGTAAACATGTATGATTGGATAGAAATATTCCATTTATGTTTTTGTTTTTTTTTACTTCAGGCTTATTCATTATACGATCGTGAAGTTGGCTATTGTCAAGGTATCGGTTTTATTGTCGGTCTTTTACTTATGCATGTCAGTTAAATCAAGAAATTTTTTTATTTTTGATGGAGGCTTATATATATTTTTTTCTTCCTACGATAGATGCCCGAAGAGGAAGCTTTTGCTGTATTAGTATCGATTATGCAAGATTATTCAATGCGGGAAATGTATAAATCTGATATGTACCATTTAGCGCTGCGCATGTATCAACTTGAATATATGATTCAAGTACGTGAGTTGTTCATATGTATTTTGATATCAAAATTGTTTTTAAACAATTATTTTTCTTAGGAATTTCTGCCTGAACTTTGTCGACATTTTCAAGCAGAGACTATGAATATATCTATGTATGCGTCGAGTTGGTTTTTAACTTTATTAACAACACAACTGCCATTGAATATTGCTTGTCGTACAATGGATCTATTTTTAAGCGAGGTAAGTTATTCAATAAACGAAAAATTCAAATATTTGACATTTTCATTTTTTTTTCTTTTTGTATATTTATAAACGAAGGGTATGGAAATGATCTTTCGTATTAGTATTGCTCTACTTGAAATGCATCAAGATGAATTAATGCTTTTATCGATGGAAGATATGCTTAAGGTAACCTTTTGAACATTGTTTCGAAAGAAAAGAGTAACTTACATATGCATACGTGCATTTCATAATCAATCGAGCAACCATCGTCATTTGTATATATGCGTGTATAGCCCATCCTTTCTTCTTTCTTTCACAAAGACGTAATAGATGAGTCGGCGGCGGTGTTTAGACTCGTGCGTCAGCTGTTTGTCATATCATTGTGTGTATTCTTTCGTCTTTTTTTACACCTTCCAAATAGTGATATGTTATTTTTCAAAATGAAAGGCATAGCTTCGCAATAAAAAGGAAAAAAAGAAAACAATAAGAACCTATGAATTTTCGCTATATTATATATATATATATATGTATATATGCGCACTCAATCAAGTCAGTTGTGTACGTACGTATAGATTTCGACTCATTGAGGTATAGAATAAAAAAAAGAGAGGGAAGAAAAAAACGAGAGAAGAGAAAGAGAGAATAAAATGACACCACCGCTGCCGCAATGATTTCATGTTGTATGTGTGTGTACGCGTTTTGTTCTGTCCAAACGAGGGTGGAGACATTTGCAACTCACAAAAAAGAGAAAAATAGGCATCCGCATCGATCCCTGCGCTTCATCAACGTAAATTGATTTATACGCATGGACCGTCGTTTACACGCAGTTCAAGACCGTCTAGTCGAACACTGTGCTCAAACTTTGAAATCTGTTCAAGGTTCTGTATCCGCTGTTACATCCGTAAGTTTCATAACAATAAATATCCTGAAGAAGACGAATTCTCTGAACAGAAGAAAAAATAAAATAAAACTTGAACAAATAGCCATTTTAACTATTGCGAGGAACAAAAAGGTATTTGCTTGCATAACCGTAATCTACTCACCCGCAAGGTGTCAGGGAAATCATTGAGCGATATATGTATATTTTCATTCGAAACTCTTGCCTATGATTATGTGATTCAATTTTATGACCTTGTTGTCTATAAATAAGTGCACGTTTGCCTTCATAAGATACCTATCATATTATACTATGCAAAAAGAAAAAAATACCATTAATCAACCTGTCATTAATTATATTTTAGTATTTTCAAAAAGAAATACCCATTAAAGATGAAATCGATCATGAAGCACTATTTCAACGCGCATTTACACTGGAATATAATGGGAAAAAAATGAAAAAGTATGTCAATGCATGATTATGCTGATCATGTTAAGTTTATTGTGGATATTGTTCCGTCTTCTTTTTTTTATTTATTCAATATTAGATTAGAAAAAGAATACAGTATTATTCGTAAAGATGAACAAGAAAAGCAAATTGAAATTCGTGTATGTACTTTAGATTAATTGCTTTGTTTTGAATACGACGTCGCGTTCGTGTTCGTTATTCATGCTTGTTGTTATTGTTTCTTTCCTTTTAAATAGAAACTACGAAATGAAAATCGTTTATTGAAGCAACGAGTTGAAAATTTAGAAAAAGTAAGGAGTTATTTGTTTTTACTATAACTACATAATATATCAAAATAAAACAGTCGTTTGTATCATTCGTTTTTTTTCTCGATTATTTCAAAGGAAAGTGTTACACTTGCCAATCGACTGATTGAAGGTCAAGTATTGAATGCACAATGTGCCGAAGAATCTTATCTGTTGAAACTTGAAAATTCTACTTTGAAAAAACAAATTGAAGAGCTCAATCATTTGAACACTGATACCAACAACAATAATCATAGTAATAATAATTATGCACAAACGAAAACTAGAGATTCATCCGATTTTGTAGCTGAATCCGACGATAATGAATTAGAAATACTTCAAGAAACAGTTAATAGATTGAGTGCAGTAAGTTTATTAGACTTTTTCTATTGTTATATAATATTTTCTCTCTCGTTAATCTCTTAAGGAAAACCGTCGTTTACAATCGACGCCAAATTCTGAACTAGCATCATTGCAAGAAGAATTGACTCTAGTAAAAATGCGTGATGCTGAAGCTCAAGTAAATTTGAATGAACTCCGACAACGTATAGCTGATCTAAATCGTGAATGGCAATTACATGATAGCACATGCAAAATCGCTCGAGAAACAAACAACATCAGCGTCAATCATGATGCATACGATTTAATAGCGCATGAATTAATAGCATTGAAAATGCGTGAAGCCCAAACCGATTGTGATAATAAACTTCTTTCACAAAAACTTATGGATATCGAGACACAAAAACAAGTTTTACATAATCAAATAAAACGACAAGACGATGAAATGCAACGAGTACGTCATGAACTTGATCAAAGTCGAGTACGTGAGAATGAATTACGTTCGCAATTAAATGAAATTAGAAACCAAATGACCGATGGAGTGTTGAGAGTAAGCATGAAGACGAAGAAATGCTTTCTCATCAATCGTTTGTCTTTATTTTTCAGCAAAAAGAAGACTCAATGATGTTGCGTATTCGAGAAGCAGAAAGTACTCAAGCTCTAGGTGATCTACGCCAAAGAATAGCTGAACTTGAAGTTCAAGTAAAACGAAAACTTTTCCGCATTAATAATTTTTCTTTTTTTTTACGCCCATTTAATATAGAATCAAGAACTAATTACTCGTAGTCAAATCATGGGCCATAGAGATATACAAGAGAAGCTCCTTGAAATGCAAGATGAGGTTTGTATTGAAACATGCATATTTTACTTTACGGATAATTAGTTATTTGTTACAGTCAGAACTGTACTACTTAAAACGTAGTAATTCATTGCCACATTGAAAATATAGATGTGCTATGTTCTACAAAGTAAATATAATGAGAATAAAATGCTATTTCGCTAATTAATATTTTTCTTCATTGTACTCGAATTTTATATAGAAAAAAAATGAATTGCTCTTATTTCTACGTTTGATTATTTAAGGTAATGCGCCTTCGTTTAATGCATCCAATGACTCGTAGACAATCACTATCAACAGATCATACTCGAATAGACTATGAAGATAGTGAAGACGAAAGTTTATCTTCTTCGCTATCTAACCATGAAAATCAACGTTTAAGTTCTTCCGTCGGTATTTATTCTACTTTAACTTTTCAATCTAATCATCATCTTCGTCAATCAACACCTTGTCTATTTCAATCAACAAATAATACTAAAACACGATGTCGTTCTTCGTCGACTATGCTTTCGTCTCCAACACTATCATCAACCACTAATGAAATTCATGTCGAATGAGCAACATTGTGGTGCTTTTTCTCTTATGTTTTGTAAATAATACTCTCTTTCTTTCTGTCTTTTTTTCGATTATTGCAATAATTAACTATTGTAACTTTTATTTCCGAAGCTAAATGCCGGTTTCATGAGAATAAACGAAAAACAAAATCAAGCAAGTAAATTTACAATATTCAATAGTTTGTTTTGTATTATGGTGTTAACTTTTAATAAACAGACTTGAAGAACATTTTGAACAATAAGCATCATTATTATATTCAATATAACGTTGATTTCCTAATGGACTAGTACAATTGGTACATACAAAACATTCACTATGAAATGGATGGTTATGATAGACGACGCCGTCGTTTTCAATGGCCTACGGAGAGAAGAAAAGAAAATTTATTTTCTGTTAAATGTTCAGGATGAATTGAAAGATGGGTCTCGGACGGGAGAATATTAATATTGAAGTCGATCTATTTTGTTTGTTTTCACATTCTTCTCATCATAGGATTTAGAAGTGCTCATACTTGAATTTAATTTTTCTTAAACATATGATACTTCGAAGATTGAGTATGAACTTGTCTAGTAGTGCATGAAGTAGTACTTTGAATTACCATAACTCATTTTATTTTCACTATATAGATTTATTCAACATAATCAAGCAGTGGTTTAAACAGAAAATTCTGATTGAATGAAACAAAACCGATAGCAATAGAAAGAGTTGGAAGGAGAAATGTGGTTTTTCTTCCTCAAATTGTTTATTTAACCACTTGATTTCAGCAGCTCGAATGTGTTTGAAAAAGACTACAAATGATTATTTTTGTTACAAGACACTGCGATTTTTTAATTTAAAAGCAGTAGATTTTACTTCTTTCGAAAGAAAAACAAAAACACAGAAGAAAGTAAAAGAAAACATTTTCTGATAAAAAACAACAACAAGATCAGTCATACGATTGCATTTGTTAAATATTGATCGATAAAGTTGAAATTCGTTGGTTGAAAGAAGATGACGATGAATCATCCATGTATCCGATAACCATTCTTTCGTATAATAATGTTACTCAGACAGTGCAATTTGAGTATATTTTGTTGTGAAGGAAAAAGACCCAAAATAACCACAAAGTGGATTATGTATTATTTGAAAATTCAATTTAAGATCTGTGTAACAGTAATCAACAAAGCCGCTAGACGATTTAATCAAATCTGTTACAAGTATTAATGAGTCCTATTCAATCGATGCACGCATTTTGGACGAAGCGATTTTCTATTCAGAAGTCTTCATAGAATACAAAACGCTTTTCATTCCGTCCTGTAATGTTTTTCGAATAATTGGTGCTAATCGTTCGTGAAGCTGGCACGCTTCCAAACGTTAGTAAGTTAAAAATCTACAAGAAATCAATTCTGCTTGGCAAAGGTGCCGCCGAATTGTCGATAGTGCTTAGTTTCACTACTCCTTTCATACAATTCATTCGTAAAAAAACAGATACAAATGTAACGCATATTTTTTTATTCGACATTTTCTGAATCAAAATGTGTATTCAGTTCTTATTTTTAATATCGATGTATAATTAATACTGTATGATTGTACGAAACATTTGTCGCTTGCCTTGAATTTGTTTTGATAATTCGAGAATATGGACCAAATAAAAACAGAGATTGATAGGTTTCAATGAATAATCATTCAAATAATACATAGAACTCTCTACGTGGCGAATTGTTAATGGGGAAAAAAACGTTTTTTTTTATATTACAATCATATAGAACTATAAGAAAAACAAATGTCATGTGCTAAATGAGTTCTCACTATGGATGACTACAATCTTTGGAATAAATGGACTCGTAAGATACGAATAAGGAAAAGTAGGATCCTATGCTTATTCTCCGTATAAATGAGAGATTTGAAAAATCAACCTTGCCATCTTTCTAGGCATTCCTATTAATTGTACATTTATCTCTTCACAGACAATTTTCAATTTCATATAAAATTCTTCTTGACTTGCCAAAGAATTAAAATTTCTAAAAAGGTAAAATTTCTTTGTCACTTACAAATAAACGAAACTAAACGTAATCTAGTTGTTTTACAGTAATAAAATGTTTTCGGCACAGCTGGAAAAACACAAAAAAGCTCATTTTACTTCGCTTTTTTTTACCCAGTTTCAAGTATTGAGTAGTAAAAAATATTCTTTTATAAAACTTTCAAATAACTTCAATTAGCATTTGATGACAGACGTCTATTGTTTGGAAATTCAATATCTCAACACAACAAAACTGTTATTAACAATATTTCAAATCCGAATTGCCTGATTCCATATTTCAATTAATATTAGCGTACGGATCGAAACTTAGGTCTACCAGACTATGAAGACGGACCCTTTTAGACTTCTTTTAGTTTCACAGCAGATTCTTTATAACCCAAAAATGGTAGATAACAGCTATTGCAGTTCACATGTGAAAAAATGATCTTTATCAAACATGAAAATATCTTCACTTCGAGAGTTCAATTCAATAGGATCGGTGTTTTTAATTACAATGTATATCCGTGTCTTACTTTTATTGAACAAGAAAAACAAATATTTAATTACATACTTTGTGACATTTGATACAACAAATAGCCATGAGACGTATGTGACATGAACGACAAATGAAATAGTGATCGCGACATCGAAAATTCCCATTAACTAAAGGTTCTTGACAAACGTTACATACAAAACAAGATTTATGATATAATTGTTTATCATATTGTGTACATTTCTCTCCTGATAAAAGAAAAACCTCATTGAAATTTTTACTTTTGATAAATATTCTCTACCTGGTTCTAATGAACGATTGCATCGGTAGCATCGTTCTAAAAATTCATCAATAAAACAATGACGACAATATAAATTTTCATTTCGATAGGCGAATTTCTTATTTATCAAAGATAGTTTACAAATAGAACAATTAAAACATTTGTGGTGCCAAGTTTTATCTTCAAATCTACTTCCCTAAACTAAAATAATGAAAGCAAAGTATCTTTTATTGCATATAGTTACTTCCATTTCAATACCAATAATTTCATTACATTGAAAACAATGATTAGAATATTTTTCTTCGAAACAATTTAAACAAATAGCAAAATTATCTTGAATTACATAACGATTATCTAATAAATTCTTTTCACAGTACCAACATACAAATGAATCTGAACTCTGTTTAATCATAAAATTATATAGTAAAGATGCGCTAAAATGGCGTGAACTATTTTCTTAGTTACCTTATCAAATAGTCGAAAAATCATTCATTAGTAATTTTCAATTTTGCCTAAGACGTAGAATAGGTAAATGTAAATTTGTGATTCATAGTTCAAACGTTAATCGAGCTTAATGAAGATGTTGTTCTTTTCTTTTTGAAAGAAGAGATTAGCAAGTCCTTTGTTCTCAAGGCGAAGTTGGTTAATACATTTAGTAAAACAAAATCCTTCTTCTTCTAAGATTATTAGTATTCATTTTCTATGATTATCGTAGACTTCAAAGTATTCATATCGTTTAAGTATACATGAATTATTTGCTTGGAAGACATACTTCAATGATTTTCGCATAATATATTAAGTGACAACGAATGCAATAAGCTCCACCATCGAAATTTTAACTCATGAAGCAACTTTGAAGCTTCGCCATTGTCAAGCGCGCAGCAGAAAGACAGAAAGAAAGAAAGAAAGTCAATTAGCCCAGCACAATCGTTAACATTCAATTGAAAAAATGAGACGCATATTCATAGATACTTTCGATTTAACTGCGTGACCGTATCATGGGACTATTAAATATTTAAGAAAATTCATTTTTTACTTCAATCTGAATATTTGATAATATTCTTGAATTTAAAGGACTAATATAAGGTTCAATGAAGCTGACTTCTATAATATTTTGTAGTTAAACAAACTGAAAATGTTGGTTGATAAATAAACTGTTAGGACAATAATTGGATATTACTACATGAATTCTTCTTTTTCTTTTAATAACCTAATTTAGCTGGTGTAATTATAGTTACTTTGGTTATATCATCGTTGGGTCTTCTCAATTTTTTTTGTTCTATTATAGTCGTCATGTTTTTCAAAGGAGTTCAGCCTCATCAATGTCTCAGTCGAGTTCGAAGATGAGAAGGATCCGTCAAGAAATGGCTGAGTTATCGAAAAAATTGTCATTATTGAGCAGATCATCCCTGACGGGGAGTACAGGGATTTTTCAAAAAGAAAANGACTCAGTTTTTAACGCTGATTCCGAATCTGATACTAGTTTTGAACTAAATCGTAGCTTTCTAACGAAAAATCGCCTGAAAACGGTCTCAAAATGCACAAAAACTGCATCCAGAAACCAAAGTGCCTAGTTTCTCATGATAATTTTGGTGTTCAGACATTCTAGAATGACTCATATATCCCATGTACTTTTTGCAGTACACATAACTCTCGGATGAAATCCGAAGTTTCCATATTTTTATTTATGTATGATCATTAAAGATAACAAAAAGCTTTTCTCAACTTTCTGCATAATTTATAATACTTTTTCATCAGTCATCAAAGTTTCACTTTAACAACATTAAATATGAGTAACATACTGGAAAACGTTGTTGTATCAATTCGCATGCTCAATATTTTTGTTGGTATCCCTCTGTTTATATTCGGGGTTATTGGTAATACTTCATTATTGTATATATTTAGTCGATCCAGATTTCTGAAAGTATCTTCTATTCGATATTTGTTTGCCGCTTCAATAACTAGTCTAATTCAACTTATGCAAACACTCCTACCACGAATACTTACCGAAGGATTTGGAATTCCACTGGTTAAATCAAATTCTAACTATTGTAAAGCTCATAATTATATAGCATCTGTTGTAACACTATGTTCTATATTCTATCCTTGTTGGACATCCTTCGATCAATATGTTAACACATCCAGAAATGCTGCCACACGAAAACAGTGGACGTCGAAATGGTTTGTTAATAGTGCAATATTTGGTACCCTCTTGTTTTGGCTTATTATTCAACTGCCAAATGTTATCTTTAGTTACGCTATTGGTGAATCGTGTCTTTCACGTAGCATAATTAGTACGTATATTTATTCATATGCAGTTACTCCATTGACATATAGCATAGTACCTACGATAGCTATAAGCTATTTCAGTATTGGTATTGCACGAAATTTACGGCAATCAAGAATTGTTAGTATCATTCAAGTGAACAAATATTTAGCAAGACAAATTCGAAGAACGTTAATACCTCAATTAATTCTTCTTCTTGTGTCAGGAATACCATATAGTCTTCAAACAATTTATGCTGTTGCAACGTTGTCAATAAAAAAAGATCCTCTGCGTGCAGCTGTTGAAAATCTGGCTGTTACCATAGTACGACTTTTATTCTATTTAAATTATGTAGGTTCGTTCTATATTTATATTCTCATGTCAAGCAAAATTCGATGTGAATTGAAAAAAATATTTTTTCGACAAAGTCCAATATATCCATAGGAAACGATGCCAAGCACTTAAAATATGGCTCGAAAATCTTTAAAACAAAAACATTTGCCTATTAGCTGTTGTATGTAACGTGCTATGTGTAAAAAAAAGTATCATATCTTATAGAATAAAATAGAAAACTGAAATGGAGAGAATGGTAAACCTATCACTTCTTGCACCAAAGTCTCAAAATGATTGATTCAGATCATACGACGCCTCGATAATCAGATTATTCAATTAGTATTTATTTCGAACCAATTAAAGCTTGCTATTATGCCTATAGTGAGATTCTGAGAACCCAACGTTGATTCAAAAAGTCTTCTCTTCTGTTCTCAACATTGCCAGTCCCCGTAACATACCGAGTGCAAGTTTATCCGTACGTCGGATGGCACTATACATTGATATATACGACATAGGAACGCTAACGAATAATGTCTTTCCTATAAAATTCTAAAAATCAGTGGTTCATTTTGAATTTCACATTAGCCAGTAGTAGTCTTAATATTCTAAAAGAAAATTTTCCATTTCAAAAAGATTAATTTGTCGCCAAGACATTAAATAGCTTTTGAATAACTTGAATCTTCAGTGAAATCTTTGCTAATGAATACCTCTCCAATGGGCGCGTTCTTTTTCTGAACAATGTAATTTTTTCTGTCAGTCTCTTTGACTTATATAAAATCTTTAATAGGGACACGTTGTTTTGACCTCTTGCTACGCTCTATATATTTTTCTTATCAACTAAGAGTGAATGAATTTTTTTGTAGTATTCGACTAATTACCGTACGTGTACAGTAAGGTGTGCTGGAAAAACATCGAAAGGAAAAATGTCGAAAGTGAAAAATAGAAAAACAATGATGCCTCAAGTATATGGCGGATTGTAACCACATATACTTCATTGTTTTTTCTTATAATTTTACTAGTGTAGAATTTTAATCAGTATTGATAGGGATGACTAACTGTTGATACAAGTAAAATAAAGTAACAACAACTAATAAAGATTGGATATGCACTATTAATTATTGTGCAGTTAAAGTGCATACTGACTCAAATAATCGATTGATGAAAACTGTTTGCGATCATAGTCATCTTCCAGGAAAAGAAAAACCTGAGGTTCGTGAAGCTCGTGAAAAAGCGACATATTTAAAAAAGAATTTTCTCACCCTTAATATTTCAGCTTAATTTCATATAAAAAAACATTCATTATATTATTTACAATTCTCTAAAATACTAACTGACAATGTTTCTGGTCAATATAATTTTTTCGACATTTTCCCTTTCGACATTATGACGGCCAGCCTACAGTAAAAGAACCATGATATCAAGGTACGAGCGCATCTAGAAAGAAAAAGTACAAATAATTTATGCTAGTAGTTAATAATAGTAATGGTTTATCACAACGTATAACAGAATATTTAAATCACTTTGAAACTAATCGAAATCAAAATATTTTTCTGTTCTATATACTTCTACACTCCTTGTAGATTGTGCTTCACAAAATGGAAGAACAGAAAAATAAATAAACAAGTCTTTATCCAGGAATAATGTAAAAATGTCGACATATTGAAAGCTTTTCTTCGTTTTACAGTAAATTATGCATCAACTCTCTATAGGAAACGTTTTTGAATCAACCCGATGGCGTTCACAATAGGGAGGTTGTATTTTAACTAGTTCACATTTCTATGAAAAAATTATTATAATTGGAGACCACGATGAAAAATTGATTCGATCTTGACTTATTACATCATTATTTAAGTACGTTCTTTGTCATCAAATATATATATTAAATGCGTGACTTTTCTCGTTTATTGAACTATCACTTTAGATTTTGCTAGGGTTTTAAGAATTTAGAAGCGTCTTTTCATAGTCAAAATTATGTTTTTGACTGCTTTTATTTGTCAGTACAATCCTGAAGCAGACAAATTGGAAATTATCACACGCCAAGAATGTTCTCCAATAATTTCGTTGCCTACATATACACTCAGAAATGAAAAAATAACGTTTACTACTTATGAACACTATATTTTTGGACACCGTATCTTAGCCACAAGTTGTTCTCGTTTTTGTGAACTATGCGTAGTAAAAATTCTTGTAGGACTTGAATTTCTTACGCGAAGATTATATTAAAAAAAAACATAAGAAATGTGTATTTATCTATATTTCAAAAAAAAATGTACATAGCGAAACCTTTCTATTGAAACCACTTATATTGAGTTAATACTAATGGCGCTATGTTCATTTGTATCTCTAAATGGGAAATATGGTTTAAATTTAGTATTTAATCTTTCTATATTATTCAAGTGTCTTCAAAAAATTTAAAAAAAAGTCATCTAACCTACTACAGTTTCAATAAACATTCATTTCGTGACTAATATTACAATGAATCATTCGAAATCTAATAACTATTCTGGTTGACATATAACTATTATCAATTCATGTAATCATGACAGTATTTTATAAAACCAAAAGTTCGTATTGATATGCGTATCTCAAAATTCGAGTACTAAGTTTATTATAAAATGAAAAATAAAGATTCACAGTTACTATACAAATAAAAACAAATCATCTTGAATAAGAAAAAACAAAAACACAGGTTTTCTGTTTATTACATTTGATTGATCGTAGGTACAGTTTATATTACTATTTTCGTTTTTCAACAGTTTCTGCATGTTTGTTTTGTTTGACTTCATTTCTTGCCGCAGTTCCATCGGCTAGTGATTGTTCTGGTTCATCTTCACTATCTGATTGCTGTACATTGTTTTCTGTATGTTTGCCATTCCTCCGTTGATTTCCAGAAGACGTTCTCATTCGTCGAACAGAGATACTATCATTATCGGAATCATCAGCATGCTTGCGATTCATTCTAGATGATATGTCGATTTGTGAATCATAAACTCGATAAGTTTGTGCCCAAAAATTCAAATCTGCGACAGTATTTTGTTGAACATTTAGATATTGCATGAGCTCTTCGTAGACTCGGCGCTGTTGATTTACATGTTCCGATGAATAGGCAACTTTAGTGAATTCAATTGAAGTTTCTTTAATTAAATCCAGTCGCTCTTTTTCCAATTTTCGACATTGTTGATAGATATCTCGTACGCTTATACAATAATTTTCATGTTCTCGGCGATATTCCTTTTCAGCGTGAGCAATTTGGTCTCGAATTTGCTTTAATTGTTTTGTTGTCGCTGCATTTGAGTTGTTATCTGCATAGGAACCATCATTACTACTATTAACAATACTATGTTCTTGTTCACGTAATTTTGTAAGGTTAACTGACAAACTGGATAATGAATAATGTGCAGCTTTAAACAGATCTTTCATTGCACTGCTACGATAATGTTTATGACTAGTGCCGAAAAGTGTTCTTGGATACATGATTTCGACTGCTGCATGATATCTATCAATAACGTCTTGTATAGCAGCATGACGAACTAATAAGATTTTAGCTTCTTCTGTTGGTTTACTGGCAAATTCTAATTGTGCATTTTTAGTTGTATGATAAGATGAATATGGCGATTGCTGTTGAATTTTTGAGTTCCATTTTTTTGAATGTGACTCCAAATTATGGATATGTTTTTTCTCAAGATTATTATAATCTTGCATGTATTCGTAGAAATCTTTACAGATTTCATAGCCTAATAAAATAAGAAAGTAAAGATGAGAAATGATAAAGTATGAATAACCATAAAAGCTTACCTCCGTCAAGACAATCGAGCATCCACTGATAATTTTCATCGTCATAAAAGGTTTTGCCATTGTATTTACCGTTTTTTTTGAAACTTCTACTGTTTATAGGTAGATGATCAGTAGCTAACTCAGTTGTGTATCCAACACAACGACCGACATGCATTGATAGTTTTTTAGGCATTGTAAAAAATTATGTGAGCAGTGACGTGATTGTGTAAAATATCTACAATAAAAGATATAATGATTTAACGAACACCGATAGATAAGTTAGAGAATAATTTGCAGTGAATAATTTCACAGTTTTGTGTACGTGGAAATGCGGCGAGAGAGCGGATTTTACCTGTTTTTCAAGTTCTCAGTAACTTGGGATAAGAGATGACGTGATGTTGGATAGACGAATTCAGAAGCTGCACAAGTATCGTATGATTGCGGAGCTGTATCAAAAATGTCTTCTATCTGAAGTGAAAAATCCACAAAGTGCAGGTTTGCATTTTTATTTATAATAGTGAATCGGTTGCGAAGGTGTAGGTGGATGGTTGTTGGCGTTGGCATTCAATTTCGTATTGAAAAGAAATCAATATTCACACCCACACTTATGTTCGTTCTGTATTAGTATTTAAAAAAGACAATATTACTAAGATTATTCACAAGCACACGTTGTTAAATTCTTATCAGTGATGACTCATTTTCGATGCTCTCAATTACGAGTACGTTTACTTGTCGATTGGAATTTTCACAACTCGAATATAATCTTTCGCTGGACATGATTTACAAGTGAAATGGGAAGAAATCTTCTGTCGATAGACTATAAACTTGTTTTCTTAGGATTTAATTACTCGATTGAATTGGATTAATGCATTGACTCATAGGAAAGAACCGCACTCTATTGGATAAATCATGAAGAAGCAGACGAAGTAAATTTTATTTACTTTAAAATTTTTCCATGATTTCAATGTCATAAAAATAATGTTTTTTTTTTCTTGCAAGAAAAACAAGTAGCGTACTAATCATAACAATAAAAACTAAACGGTTGCTCAACTAAAACATAAAGAGAAAAATAATGGTTATTGCACAATAAGCTCTTTATTGACATGTTAATAAAAAGAAATCTTGAATGAATCATTATTTACACTAAACTAATTTCGTAGGATTAACGAATTATAAACTATTTCTTACTTTAAAATTAAAGAATAATCATTCACACTGCCATAAGTCAATATTTGATACTCTCCATTCGATGTTTTTTACCTAATCTATTGATCTTCAAAGATGCTGAAGCTAAGATTCCTAAGTACAAATCAGAAAAAAATTAACTAAACACTATTAATGCATGAGTACGATAAAATCGATCTTTGAGCCAGAGCATTTGAGTTAATTACAGACTTGTAGATCGACTCTTGAATAAATTATGAAGCTTCTGCATATTGATCGCTTCTTATGAATGCAAAAATGCATTTTCCAACAGAGTTGATTAAGTTCTTTAATTGACTTTGACTTACTGCAATAATGAGTCATTCAAAAGACAGAACAAAACGAATAATAAGGATGGAGTTCATCTAGTTCACAGGAACTGTATTAGTTCTCGCCTTGAATGTAGGGATTTTATTGGGTAAACAGTTAATACAAATCCTATTGACTATTCAAAGTCAACAGTTTTCTCTCGTCAAAAAGATAGAGAGTAAATAGAGACAATTTTCAGACAGATAACAAGTTAAGAGATGTTTTCACTAGGAAGGGAAATTATCTATTGAATGAATTCGATCAAATTTCAACTAGTCTATCGATTGACTTTCTCAGATAAAATTGAATTAAGAAAGACAAAGATTGGTAAATAGATTTCGCATTTTTCTATTCTGTTGCAGATTATCTTGAGAATTATAGTACAAAATTAATTCAAGTTTTTTCATCGTTCTTTTTATAGTACTGCCTTTTCAAGCATCATTCTAATGGGTTACAGCCTACGAAAACCCTTCGAGGCAGCATAACTGAATGACGTCAGGTGTGTGAGATTAAAAACCTCCGAGCATTGTCCCCACTCTTATGACGAAAAGATCTTTACTTTTTCTCATCATCAACATAATTCGAAATGTCTTTTTATGGGAAACTATTCGATGATCACATATTTAACTTGTAATTTATTAGTGCCAACATATTTTCAAGATATTTGATGCTGCACTCATTTTGATTGAACTGATATATTAAGTAAATTCTCGAAGAAATAAATCTCGTTCTTTCACAAAAAGCCAATTTTCTAAAAGAGAAATTTAATTCCTTGGTTGACCTCATGTTGATTCATTTTGGTAAGGTCACAACTTCGATTATGAATATGAAATAATCTTGTGAGTTGAAATAACAAAAAAAAACTATTTAAAAGTCAATTACATAAGTACCCGCAGAAAACATTTCTTATCGTTGAATAACTAATTATTTCTTATACAATGCGATTAGATACAGTCGGAATTTATTAACTAATGTAAGCGTTAGTGATGAATCACACTAACGCTACAACGATGAACAAGATGTGCCTTCTAGTCTAATTGGCTTAGGACAACTGCCCGGATAGCAGGAGGTGTGGGTTCGATTCCCATGAAGGTCATCATCTTTTTCATCGTTCTATCACATAACATCAGTGACGCTGCTTTATCTCTTTCGCTCTTCATATATCTCTCTTTCCTTCCTTCCCTTCCCTTCCTTATATATCTATATATGAGAGCTAACAACTAATAATCATATATAAACTATATATATGTATATCAGTGGCGTAGCCAGAGGGGGGGGGGGNATTAGGCAATTGCCCAATAACTAAGGAGTTATTGCCCAAGAATTTTTTGAAATGCTACTAATTGCCCAATGCCAAAAAATTTTGATACACTTATATATTCGAAGATACATGGTGTTATTGTAAAACAATGTCTCTCATTGTGATCTAGTTAATAATGATGAGTTTTCCTTCAGTATGCATCGATTTCGCAATGACAATGTGTATCGGAAAAAATTGTAGCCCAATTGTTGTTTAATTACCCATTGGTGCTTACTACGCAAAATAATTTAGCTGGAAAATGGCCCATGACTCGAAAATTTCTGGCTACGCCACTGATGAATATTATTATAAACGACTTTGCAATCATTTTGAAATTCATATGGTGCTTTGCTTTTTATTGACTTTTATTAGTTTTCGACAACGTCAAAAAAAAATTAATTTTCAAATCAGTGTTTCATTTAAAAACCTTTTTGGTATCTTGACCTTTTTGCTTAAAGTCCGTTACATGAAATCCCAGATTTTCCCAATAGATCCGTTTCGTGCGTTGTTGCAAAGCTGGATCAGTTCGATCGGATGACATCAACATCGATGAATCATCAATTGTTGCATCTAACAATTGATTTTGATATCGTCCTATCGGCTCATGAACTAGCATAAATAATTCAAATAAAAAATCAAAACAGACTTTCTTCGTTGAAATACATACGTAAGTAATTTGCTGCCACTAAATGTGGCATTAACATTCGCTGATAATTATCATATTCTATTTGATGATCTTGAGCACAGAGCGTCGGTAAGAAAAATAATGCGAGAAGGAGTATGGCATACATATTTAGTTTAATAGAATATCTGATATAGAATTTGAAAAGAAACATACGTAATTTGAATAGAAGTAAGTTAGAATATGAAAAAATGATTATATCATACTTGCCATCGGATGGTTTAGCGTATTTTATATCAGAGCTCCGCATGGGATAGGATCACATGTCGGCAAAAGTGACGCGATTTTGATGACATGGGATGGGACGCAAAAAATCATCGTATGGGACAAGCTATTGAAATCTCTCCCATGGGATGGGACAACTAAAAAAAAGTTGTCCCACCATGGGATGTCTGAAATGTCAAATATTGTTTAAGACGTCAAATTTGTTTGATTATCATCGATCGACTGAGATTATGAATTATAATATGGCTTCACGTCACATTTCATGATTTTATTACAAAGAAGCTGAGAGTTTGAATTTCTGTTCGTTCTGGATACTACAATAATGACATCATCCTGGTTATAAATACAGCATTTTACAAAATAGAGAATAGAAGTAGTAAATGAGAATGGAAAATATTTGATTAAATACAAAAGCAACTGGAAATAACATATATGTTCAACTTGAAACTTGAATTCAATTGAAAATTGAAATTTTTAATTTTCAACTTTTAAACCAATAGCATTCTGACGAATAGTGACGCGCACATATATCGCCATAAGTTGAAAGTTGAAATTTTCTATTTTCAACTGAATTCAAGTTTCAAGTTTGACACAACTGCTATAATGAAAGGACTACTATTTTTAGTAAAAATAATAGATTCATATAATATTTATTCATCCCATGGGACGACTCTCAAAAACTTTCTGTCCCTTCCCATGTCCAAGGAAACGGTGTGTAAATACTGGTAAACGGCGCCGTTTTCCATCAACTCGGAAAACGACGAATATAGTGTTTAAAACGATGACCGTTTTGTAGCGAGAAAACGGTCCGTAAAACAAACTGACGCATTACGGCGAAATAAGGTTAAAATTAATGTCTTATTATAGCGTTCTTAGAAAATCATAATGAAAAAAATATATTACTATGAGATACAGATTGAACTAGTATTTATAAGTATATATTTAACTACAGGAAAATTCGACATCTGTTTACATGATTACTATATTGCAGTTTTGTTTTTCTATTGACATATACTCAGCACGGCGATGAGGACGATCATCATCGATTGACATCGTCAAGATGAATAAGAAAATTCTAAGATAAAAGGTTACCGTTAACTAATAAAACAGAGCTTGAGAAATTAAAAGTATATGATCAACTTGATGGAAGTTAGATAAATGATTGTAGATTGACTTGTATAATATAACTAAGAAGAAAATGTAAGTACGTTTTTTTATTTTATGACTTTTTTTGCAGATATTTAAGAGTACCTTTATGCTATTAGGCAATGCCATCAAGCGTAATTGTCACGATTTTACGGTAACAAGAAACATTCATCAATTTTTCGATAAATACTCAATGTGCATGAAGTAATCATGCGAATATCCGCAAGACAAACAATTAGTTTCAGACAATTGTCATCTAGTGACATCTATTATGTCAAAATCATTTTTCATTGAAATGGAAGAAAGAACGACGTTCTATTGATTTTGTTAAATAAGATTTATTTTATTTCGAATAAAATAATAAAAATCTGATTTTATTGGTAGTACAATTGTCAAAATCTCTATTGATCTTTAACCACTGATACATTGAATGAAATTACTCGAATCTGTTTCTCACTTCGTTCAAGGTCATCTTCATTTTTCATCATGGATTATCTCCAACCGACTAGTCGAAGTTTTGTAAATGTAAACTCAAAATAAAAGGAACCAAAAACACCTGACAACCCTTAAAATTATTTATTTTTCAGCCCCAACGTCGTTCAATGAATGATGGTGATAGTTTTGATACTGATCGTTTAAGTGGTTCAATACAATATGATGATGATGATGATGATAACCAGCAAGATCCAAATTTCAATAATGATATGCCTCCACCACCAGTTACAGATTATGAAGCAGTGAGAAAAACTAATAAGAAATCGAAAAAAGATGAAGTAAAATCAAAACGGTTTTTTTTCTATTGTTAACATGTATCTATTGAATATCAATTCTATTATTATCAGGAAGCAAATGAAAAACGGATTCTACGTCAAAGAGAAAAAGATGAAAAGAAGGCACGTCAAAATGAAGAGAAAGAACGTAGAAAAAGTCGAACAAGAACTACAGATGAGCGTGACGTGAATAGATCGTCGAATAATGGATCACAAGCATTGATTGTTATGCTAGATGGTTCTGAACAATATGTCGCTTTAAAAGTAAACAAAAAATATATGAATCACGATAAATGAATTTATAGATGAAATTTTCTATTTTGATAGAAAGAAGACACGGGTAAAATATTAGCTAATCGCGTATGTGACTTGATGAATCTTGAAGAACGAGATTATTTTGGATTAACATTTATAAATAATGAAAAGACTCGAGTTAGTTCTTGATTTTTGTTTTTTTTTGAAGGAAATATCATTTTTTAAATTTTGAAACAATTTAGACATGGTTAGATAACGATAAACGTGTTATAAGTCAATTGAAAGGTTTGAAAAAGATACCATTAATGTGAGAAATGAAATAACCGATTTTGTTTTGTTTTCAGATGTTGATCCAATATTTTACTTCCAAGTCAAATTTTATCCTCCGGAACCTGCTCTACTCCAAGATGATCTTACTCGGTTAGTATTAATATACTTTAAGGGAAAATATGAATGTCAAAGTAAGTCAGCATATTAAATTGAATGGAACAGGATAAAGAAAAGATAAAAATAGTAAAAGATAACATATGTGTCGACTAGAAATAACAGCGAGGTGAACAGGTTTATAATGAAAATATATGCGTTGTTTTGAATGACGAGAGTGATTAACCTGAAAGTTTCAAGTGAAAACAGATCTTTATAAATTTGAATAAGTGTTAAGGAGTAAATATAATGGTCAAAATGATTCATTTGTTTTTCAATAAGTCAGATTTCTTATGTTTTTGTTAAAAATTCTAGTCTTGATTCGTCTGTAGGTATTGTAAGATCTTCTTTAATTATCGATCATTTTTCGCAGAAGAGCTAAAATTCTCTGTTCTTCACATTGTATTAAAAGAAAAAGAAATCCTTCCTTTCCTAACAAAAAAAGATTACGCTATACCGTCCCCTTTCAATTATAGTTCCTTCTGGTCACCAACGAAGAATTTATTTCGAGTTAATTACAGTCTATTTGATCTAAGTTTTATGTAACATTATTTAATCTCGTCGAGAATCCGTTCCACCTATTCACTTGAACGTGATCACAATAAAAAATGAAATAATAGAAAGTGTTTATTAAATTGTACGTGTTAATATTAGTAATTTCATTTTTGAAACGAAAGGCGAGGCCAGAATAAATTTTATAGATATAATAAACATTTATTTTGTTCTGACTATCGCATACATTTGCCTGCTATTTTCTATCACTGAAATTTATTTATAACAGAATAAAATGAAGAACATATATATTTATTGGCAAATAATTCATGCACTGTGAAATAAGTTACTATATATATATCAAGTATATTTAATAATACTCATAAATGGATTGTATTTGATTTGTACAGTGAGACTTTTTTCAAGATCGTACGAACCTGATTACAAAAGAAAAATAGATGAATTTCTCAAAAATGAAAGATAACTTTTGAATTTTTTTCAAACCACGTACATAATTTTATGAATCACGTCGAAACCATAAAAGGAAACAGAACAAAATTTGCATATCAATATTCATCCTTCGAAATATTTGTTTATTGATTTATATGTATAGATATCACATCTGTCTTCAAATACGAAATGACATTATTTCTGGCAAGTAGGTCACAGAGTTTATTTTAAAATTATGTATTGTCTGACAATGATTTTTGTTTTACTAAAAGATTACCATGTTCATTTGTCACCTATGCTCTATTGGGCTCATATACGGCTCAAGCTGAAGTCGGAGATTACGACGAATTTCAACACGGTCCATCATATGAATATTTAGTACATCTTAAATTTGCACCTTTCGCAGACGAGGAATTACTACGACGTATACATGAACAGCATAAAAGACACAGGTATATTTTTGATGTCATGAGATTTTATACGAAATATTTTCCAATTTCAATTCATAGAGGTCAACCGCCAAATGCAGCGGATTTACATTTTCTTGAAAATGCAAAAAAGATAGCGATGTATGGCGTAGATTTACATCCAGCACAAGTACAACTCGATAAAATAGTTCTTTTGGTTTTTGATTTAATTATTAATTATTTTGTAGGATTCAGAAAATGTTCCTATTAACATCGGTGTATCAGCTAATGGTTTATTAGTCTATCGAGATAAATTACGGATAAATCGTTTTGCTTGGCCGAAAATTTTGAAAATTTCATATAAAAAAAGATATTTTTTTATTAAACTTCGTCCAAGTGATGTTCGTATTAATTCTTATTAGAAAAAAAAAATTAAATATTATTTCTTTTTCCTTTGAAAGTTTGATCAATATGAAAGTACAATTGGTTTTAAATTAGCTTCATATCGTGCAGCCAAATCTTTATGGAAAATAGCTGTTGAACATCATGCATTTTTTCGGTAGATAATAATTCATTTTTCTAAAAATCGAATTTCGTCTTTTTTTAGTCTTCGAAAACCAGAAGAAATTCGCAAACGACCAATGTTACCAAGATTTAATTCAACGTTTCGCTATACAGGAAAATATACATACCATCAAGCTCGTCAATTAACACAAGATAGGCCAAATCCTGATTTAGACAGAGCATTAAACAAACGAATGGCAAGAAGCCTTGATGCTTGTAAGAATTGAATTGAATAAATTATTGTCACTTTCTAAATAATTCATATTTCAGTGAGCAATTCTACTTCAGGTGAAAATTCTTTTTTCTGCCTCTTGCTTATTAAAATCACTTACTAAATATTGTTTTTATGAATGCAAAATTTTGTTTATATTTGAATTTTATGTTTTTAGCGGGCAGTGATTTAAATCGTCCGACTAAACCAATTGTTGTAAAAACATTACCAAGACCTCAAAGTATTGAACCATTCTACGAAAAACGTCGAATACATCTATCGAATGTACGTAGTGACTGTTTGTATTTTTATCTTATTTTTGTTTTGTATCTCTTGATTTTCTATAGAAATAGATATAGCTATTAAGGTAACGGGCATGAAGGAAAAAAACGGAATTTTGTTTTTGGAATGAATAAAAAACCACATATGCATGAATTTGTTGGCTGATAGAAATAAGATTTTTATAGTTAATTGCATTTTTTTCGTTTTATTTAGAACGATGATGATGAAGATGAATATCCAGCGCCTATAGTTGTAAAAGACCCAGAATATGCCTATGTGAAAAAGAAACCAGAACAGGAACCTATTGAGCGAGTACCGGTAAGAATTGTTTCTCATTATCGTTAGCTATTTTTAAATGGAATTTTCTTTTTTTTTCCCGTAGGTTCCTCCGCCAAGACCGCCAAAAATATCGGTATGTTATGTTTTGTCCTGAATCCTTGGGTGAAAGTCTCTTATATAGCAACCACGTTTTTTAAATAAAACTTCAAGATAATGTGTCTCTAAGGAACTCATAATCTAGAACACTTTTTTAAAAATTTCTTATACTTCACGATAAATCATGATCGTGCTACAATAGTAACTAAAACGAAGCATCTGACTTTTTCACTTGAATCGAAATTACGAGAAGACACACTTTAGAATATTCGAAGTAGAACGAAAAAGAGAACTCGAGAGAGTGGAGAAAGAAGTTATTGAAGTGCGATATAACTAGTATTGACCCGCTTCATGTTTTGCGTGTCTACACATAATTTGTTTTCATGCGTACATAGTGAATGTGGTATTTTCTTGTTGAATTAGAACGAAAGCAATATCAATTTCTAAACTTATATTTTTTCTCTGAATATATTTTAATTTGTAAATTTTGAATTCCTACCTATTAGAAAGATCTTATGTTTCGGTTGTTGGAGGCTCAGTATTTTAACGTGAGACAGGGAAATTAATTTCAGCGTTCATGTTAACATAAAATCTATGATTTTAACTAAAATAATGTTTTCTTTCTACCATTCAGGAAGTAAAACCGAAACGGCCACCACTGCCGCCAACTTATGTTAATGTTCCGGTAAGTGATCATGTATGTCATTTATAGCGTTTTTTTTATTCCATGTTTATGTAGTCGCAACCACCAGTTCGACCTCGTGAACCCTCGCCTACTATGGATCCTGATGCAGTAAGAAAATTTTCTGTTTCTGTTTAACTTCGTTTCTAGACATTCAATTGTTTAGGCTCTTATTGCAGCTATTCGTTTAGCAACTGATCTTGATCCAAATAAAGAAGCTGAACAAGTAGTAATGAGCAGTAGTTAATGAGTTTACTATTTTTTTCTATACTTTTTACTTGTACAAACGATAGATTTTGGTTATTCTAAAGAACACGTACTAGGAGCTTTTTTTCTTTGATAGAGTCCTTTTTTAACAAAATATTTTGTGCACATACTTTATCTGTCATTATTATTCATTTATTTAGATCACAATAGTTTGTTCGTTTTTGTTTTGTCTAAATAATTTTCGTTTTGCTAAATCTCTGATGTGCGATGTATTTTCACTTTCCCTTATATAATGTTACCTGTGTTTAATTTTCTGAATTTGTACATACACAAGACTTATAATGTTTGAATAATCAAGATTATTTTGATCATCAGAAATATATAATTTCTTTCAGGAAAATACGAAATAAATTTTAGTTAGTATAAAATGAAGAAAATATTCAATTGCAATACAAGAAGATTTCTATGGTAAGAAAGAAAAAAATTAGTTAAATACACTTGAAAAGATTGATTCAACCGATCAGTTATAGAAGATTATGTGAATGATGGCTTATGAAAGATTAAAAATTTGTAACATGAAATTTAGTTTGCTTCCGTGATCCAGTATTTTGATAGAATAATTGTTAAAAACAACAATGATTGCACTAAAACTATATTATCAATTCAAGAGCGCGTTGTATTATAGATATTGTTACATGCTTAACATTATTTCTAGAGGATTTGTCACTGTTTGCAAATATTAGCAGTGGCTTAGTTTCATCATGAGATCAAAACAGCTTAGTAAAACGAAATAACAAAATGAAAATCACAATGAGAAAAAACAGCACTTTAATTATTGTTGTCCTTTATATTAGAGATTGAAAAAAATCCAGTTAAAATAGATACGAGCGTCGCGTCACAACACAGGTGAACTATTCTATTGTCAGGGATAGTTACAAAATGGTAGGTTGGCTTTCAATAAGACTTGTTGTATTTTTAATGATCTGCGCCACAGTTAGCTCAACGAATTGCCCGAATCGAGAGTGGATAAAGAAATCTCTTAAAAAAGCCCATATACCTGGAGCCGTAGTTATGGTGATCAATGCAACTGATACACTGTACGCAGAAGCCTTCGGTCATCAATCGTTAACACCAAAAAGACACATGAATATTGATAGATCCATCTTTTCTCTTGCTTCAGTTTCGAAAACATTTGTTGGTACTGCAGTTATGCAATTAGTCGAGCAAAGTCTTGTCGATCTTGATATAGACGTTAATCAATATCTATCAGAACCACAGAAACGTATCTTTCATCCAGATTTTCCTTCTAATTCGATCACTCTACGCAAATTACTTTCACATTCGGCTTCGATTGCTACCAGTCGTCAAGTAACCAATAGTTATTATCACCCAGGTGATACAGCATTTGCCGAATCATTAACCGACGCATGTTACAGAATTATCAATCCAAACACATCAAATTGGTTACCGCAGCCACCAGGCACAGTAATTTACTATTCGAATGAGGGCAATAGTCTAGCTGCATTGGTTGTCGAAAAAGTGTCAAACATGTCTTATATTGATTATGTTGAAGCAAAAATTTTAAAACCATTAGGAATTGACATCAATAAAACCGGTGTTCGATTAGCTGACTTTTCAAACATTGAAGATTTGGTAAAACATTATGCTTATGCATACAATGAATCCTCTGTCGAAGTATGGCACGAAAAATTACCGAAATTTAATATCACAAAAATCTCGGTAAATTAGTTGAAACAGCTGTCATAATTTATATCTATAATCTTTTAGAAGGACTTTCCTACATGGTTACAAATTCCATTCTATGGATTTAGTATCTACCCTGCCGGTCTGTTGCGTATGTCGGCTCGTTCCCTAGCCACCTATCTTCAGATGTTTCTCAATAATGGCTCCAGCATTCTTCGTCCTCAATCTATTGTCGAAATGCGAAGACCAGTCGGTGATGGACTGATACTATACTACAGCCCGAATTCAGCAGATCAACTAGCCAACGTTGATGCTGGACTTGGTTGGTATTGGCTAACGAAGAATAATGGTCGTCGGTATGTTGGTCATGAGGGTTCGATGCCAGGTGTAACACATTCAATGTTCGTCAATGAAAAAAATAATCTGGGCGTAATCGTTTTGTCTACTGGAGATATCTCTTCAGAGACTCAGCAGTCAAAAGAAACCTATGAGACAGTGACGAATATTTACATGTCACTTTTTGAATGTTTCGACACTGACATTATGTAGACATTTGTTTCGTATAACCTATGAAAATATCATCGAATTTCTCTTACTTTTGTTTCGACCAATTTTTGTTGTCTAGGTCAAAACCAATCGCCCGAAAGTATTATGATCATCGGATTTTATTTTTCAAGCGCATTCTCTTATAGTCATCTGTGACGATCATATTAATTCGTATTTGATCAAACGATCTCATTATACTTTAATGAATACTTATTTAGTTAACGAACAACAGTATCGTTTTTCCTAAAAACTGATTTTGTCTTGACAAAACTTGCAATCAATTAAGAAATAGAACCTAACACAAACTTCATTGAAAACATTATGTAAATTTTGGTCGAGCGAATCTTCAATGATATCTGTATGTATACGAAGAAAAGAATAGATTGAAATTTTAGCTATGTATTGGTAGTTCTCTGAACTGAGCTAGTATAAAATTATTTTCTCTCGCTTTTCAACCTGGAGACCTGAAATTGTGCAAAATGGTAAGCAAGAAATAGAAAAAAGTTAAACTGTTTAACCCAAACCCATACCTCTATATAGATGTTAAAAAAATAAAACCCCATTGTATTTTCAATATATATATATATAATATAATAGTTATTATAATAAGTCTATTAATAACGTACACATCCATGGAAGTATAAAAATAACAAACGTCATTCGCCTCAGGCTCAATTTTCCTCATTTAAAATAAAATTTTCGACAATGTCTTTCTTTAATGAATAAATATATTTATATATTAAAAAAAAATAGGTGCTAATCAGTACAGTTTCAATGACACACGTTGAATGCTTTCTTCAATCTGCATGACATCATGATGTGTAGGTGGCAGCGAATGCCGATATATCGTAGCTGCTTTTTCAAGATATGACAATGCTTGTAAATGTGCACCTGTATTTTCGTACACATAGCCCATATTTTCTAATGTCGATGCTATGGATGGATGTTGTGTTGGAAGAGATTTAGATTTCATTTTAAGAGATAAACTATAATGTTCAATGGCAAGTTCATGATAACCAAGACGTTCATAAACAGCACCAATATTATTATGTGATCCAGCTAAATCATGAGAACTAGTCGAAGGATGTCTTTCACGTATATCCAATGCTTTATGAAAAGATTCAAGAGCTTCAGTATATCGTTTTGCTCGTTTATAAACTACTCCCATATTATTATAACAGCCAGCTACATTCGGATGGTTTCTTCCATATGCACGTCTCCAAATCGTTAATGCTTTGTTAAATGCTTCAAGTGCTTTTTCAAGATTGCCTTGTTGTTGATAGGCAATGCCGATACAATTGTAACTTTGTGCAATACTTGGATCATTTGATTTCATAATTTCTAATTTAACTTCTAATGATTTGTATAAACATTCAAGACTTGCATCATAGTCACCTTTTCTTTCGGCTATACGACCTAAATGATGATAGGAACGACTTATAAAAATTTTATTATATGTCGAATCATGAAGCAAGCGTTGATAACATTTTTCTGCTTCATCTAATTTTCCTGTTCGTTTTAATGCATTACCAAATGATAGAAGATTTATACTGTTTTCATCGAATTGATGTTTAACATAATCAAAGACAGGTTTTAATTGATGAGTATCATCACTGCATAGTATTAAAGTTACAATGTAGGATTCATTTTTTCCTCGATGTATATTCTCAACACGAAATATACTGCCTAATGAAAATAAAACTTCTTCGTGCGTTGTTTGGCTATGTATTGTTATATTCGCCAATGGTTTTATATGCAATAAATGTGGATCAATATCAATTTTAAATAGAACCTTTTTTGCAAGATTAATATCGTGTTCATAGTTATTTAAATAATCAAGTGCATCATGACGATGAATATATGTTGAAAAAAATGTATTTATTGATATATATTTTCCAGTTGATTCTTTAAATAATTCTAATTCATCGTTAGATAATACATAACCACGATAGACGCGAATTATAGATGACGATTGAACTTTTTCTAATTGTCGTGTAAGTTCATGAATAAAAAATTGTAATAAATAGAGTAAATCAATATTTATCGAATGCAATGATTTATTTAATAATTGATATAAAAATGAATCAAATGTATACCACCATAATGCATTTGATGATAAATAATTATGTTCGAATTCATTTAAAATTTTAAGTTGACTCGAATTCTCATGATATATTCTTTTACATAATTCCATTAGCTCTTTTTTATTTTCCGTTATTTGTTCATTGGTCAATTCAATATGCAGTAAAAAATGAATTAACAATTGTGAATGAAGAAATTCTGTATTAGCGTTCGATACCAACCGGTCTATCGATTGATTTGCATCAAATACATTGATTGGTATCGGCTCTTCGAGTTTCTTTTGTTTTACATGATCAACTTTTATGTTAGAAATTAATTCATTAATATCACTTTTGATTGATCTAATCTAAATATATATAATACATTTTCATAATTTAAGAGTTACATTCATAAATTGAATGCAAAGAAATCTCAGCTATTTTAAAACTGAATAATTTTATGATCAATACGCGAGGTCAGTCTCACAACTGATGCATGACTTTCATCAGTGTTCAGAAACAAGTTCAAATTCTTAACTGATCGCTGTCGGGAAACTATACTTTAAAATTGACGTACAGAAAATATAATTTTCGAATTTTGTCTTACTAATGTGATGTGCTTCTATCGTAAAAATGAAGTATGCCTTAGGATAGAGGCGAAGCAAATAGTGTGAACTTATTTCGATGAAGATTTGTCTCTGTATAAATCTTAGTATCAACTGACCGTCTAGAAATCAGTCATAGCGTTGAAATTGAAAGTTGGAGTATCTTCATAGCTAAAAAATAAAACGCTAGGAGTGTTTTAAAAAATGATCATAATTTTATTTTTAATAAAACTTCCTAAAGTATAAATCGAAGATTTGTTTTTGTCAATAGTATTTTCAATATGCCATCTGATGCCATTTTTTTTGATAAGAATTATTCAATAAAATATCTACGATGTGACTATTTCATACAGGTAAATAAGCGTTGGATTGCATGAGAAAAGAAAAACATCGATGCATTCATTTACAATTTATAAATCTCTGTGAAAACTTTTGAACTATTTCTAACCTTTTTATATTGATCAGTCCATTGATAATCTTGATTCCCATCTGTTGAATGAATATAAAATGAAATAATTTGTCGAACATCATATATATTTTTAATCATTTTGAAAGCATATTGTTCATTAATAATAAATACTAATCGGTCCTCTTTAGATGCCGATGCAATATATTGTTCACATTCTTCAGTATCTTGAAAAATTATTAAATGATTAATAATGGATCGAAGCTGCTGTTGTACATCAATACTATTATGTGTATCATCTGATGATGAAATATCAAGCCAAACTAAACTAAATATTTCATGATTTTCACCAGTCATCGAAGATAATGATGATCTACTTGCTGACTCATTTGTCTGCATTTTCCTAGAAAAATATTAATAAAAAAAGAGTTGACAAATAACATAAATATCATCCATCCTATTGAATTTTTTTATTTACATTTTCTTCTAGCTGCTTTTATTTGTGTGTGCATTAACCGAAACGATACACAAGCGCAGAAATTACGCAGAGAAATAGAAAAAACAAAATACGTATGCATATTTATTTTACACAACAGAACGATGAGAAAAAAACATAAAAAAAAAAACTTACCTTTGAGTGTCATCCAACGAATTACTTTTTGATAATTGCAAATATTGTCATGC
Source organism: Rotaria magnacalcarata (assembly GCA_900239745.1). Lineage (NCBI taxonomy): Eukaryota > Metazoa > Rotifera > Eurotatoria > Philodinida > Philodinidae > Rotaria > Rotaria magnacalcarata. The sequence goes on along the minus strand of OENM01000333.1, from coordinate 59,964 downwards.
GTTTTGATTTCGATAAGAGATAAATATTTATTGAAAAAAAAAATAGAAATTACAACTTATTGTAGGGTCGGTGGTTAGTGAGCGATATATCTCTGAAGGTTGAATCGACCCTTTCAGAATCAGTGGTTACTGCACAAAATACTATTGCTACGTCTGTGTTTCGAAAAGTAGTTGATTCTATCTCCTCCAGTAGAGGAGATTTCGATAAAATACTCTAAAATCCCATTACACATTTATATTCGTAAAAAAATCGTAATTGTCTATTTTTCTGAGATATTTTATCTTTGTTCAATTATTAATTAGCAGAATAAAATTGTTCGTTATAAACTGTTGCGATGACTTGAATAAGAATGAGTGTCTTTGTGTATCATTATCATTAGAAATAAGATAGATATATCGAAGGGTAAATTATTGTGTTTTCTTCATGCTTTCAATCCGTCTCGTTGAGAAAAACAACTCTACCCTATGTGACATTTTGACAATTGTGCATTGAAATCCTCAATAAAAGTTTCAGAACTAAATTTTGAGCTGTTTTTTCGAGCAACGCCTATTACAAAAATTGTATTTCTATAATTGATGATTCAAAATAGAACTCTTTATCAATCCGACGTCTAGATTTCATATTGGATAATTTATGATCTAAATGATTATAGAAACGTTTTTTGTGTACTCAAAAAGTGAGTACACTCTAGAATCGGTCAGTATGTCCGGCCGACCGTTTACACGATAACTTTCGAAAAGAGAGTCAGATCGTGATGAAAGTTTCTACACAGTTCAGCCTCATCAATGTCTCAGTCGAGGTCGAAGATGAGAAGGATCCGTCAAGAAATGGCTGAATTATCGAAAAAATTGTCATGATTGACCAGACCATCCCTGAGGGGGAGTACAGGGATTTTTCAAAAAGAAAAAGTTTTCTCAGAATTATCCACAACATATATAAATCGACTCAGTTTTTAACGCTGATTCCAAATCTGATACTAGTTTTGAACTAAATCGTAGTTTTCTAACGAAAAATCGCCTGAAAACAGTCTCAAAATGCACAAAAACTGCATCCAGAAACCAAAGTGCCTAGTTTCTCATGATAATTTTGGTGTTCAGACATTCTAGAATGACTCATATATGTCCCATGTACTTTTTGCAGTACACATAACTCTCGGATCAAATCCGAAGTTTCCACATTTTTTTTACTCAAGACTGATAGAAAATCAAAGGTGATTAGTTTTTAATCAAATATGAAATCTAATCTGTTTTCCCCTTACATTTATGTTAACTATGTTTACATTACTAGTAATCTAAATTTGTTATTCGTAATTGTGTCGAAAGAAAATTCGACCTGAGAATTAATCGCGTTTCTTTTTGGTAATTTTCAGCATAACTATCATAGAATATTCATATATTTTTCTTATCAAAACTTCATCTACTATAAGCATAATTCCGTTCATTTGTAATGCCTACGGACAAAGAAAACTTTTATTATAATAATAAAAAGTCATTTCTTCGATTTTTCCTCTCAGATCACTCCAGCTGGTTAAACAATAGACCCTTTTTGCTTAAAAAACAAATCTATTTATATAAGATTCTAATCTCATCTAGAATATCTTTAAAAAACAAAAAACATCGAACTGATCCTAATGCCATTATAGTCAATAGTACACTCAATAATCATCAACACCCGATAGTTATCAACCAGTTGAAGTATATACAGTTCCTTTTTAACTTTATAGAGAGCACCATCGACTGCCTTAGGTCGTGTATGCAGATGCATGCATCCTTTGTGTCGTTTGCTTTGATCTTGTTTATTTTTGCCAGTTCATTCATTGGTATTGTACATGGGTCTATTATAAACAAAGAACGAATATAGGCATGTGTATATATTGTATGCGCAACACATCTTTAACCGTTTGTCATTTAGCCAATAGTACTAGTATTAGTATTTCTATATGTATATATATTTTTTTCTTTGAATTCGCAGAAATGAAGCAAAACACGCACAAATATAAAGAATTGGAATGTGTATATAGTTGGTTTTTTTCTTTCTTAAATTAAGGATGATATCTATGAATTTTTTGTATTCAAAAGATCAACATCTTTCTTATTGTCCATTGATGATGATGATGTTGTTTTGTCTAATGTTTTATTCATTTCTGTTAAATAATTTTGTAATGCTGACATTGCACCGATGATAGCCGGTGTGCCAAAACCATGTGTAACCAAGGAGAAATGTGTTAAATTTCGTTGCATGGATATATCAAGTACAGGTGCTAAACGACTGTTTGTACCTAATGGTGAACGATCTTGTGAAAGTAAATCGGTAAATTCTTTAATTAATTGTCTAAAATAAAAATTGTTAGATTGCTTTTAAACAGATAAGAAAAGAACAGTTTTTTTTTACTTTGCCGCAAGAATATTTTGTTTTCGTTTTGTAATACCACCACATGGTTCTTGTAAATGATGTGTCGCATGATATTGACGATTGACATATTCAGCTGATTGACGTGCCGGAAATTCTTGATCACATACATAATGAAAATCACGAGCTAAATGAGCAGCTTCACCTAAATTTAGAAAACAAAACAATGTGTTAATAAGATTTAATGAATAGAAAAAAAGAAAACTAATTAATTCTACCTTCAACAAGTGATGTCAATAAAGTAACTGTTGCTGCTTTTCGTCTTCCTGCTGGTAGATTAACACCAATTTTCTCAAGTTTCTCACGTAATATTCTTCCGCCATTCTTTGATTTTGCTCTAAAATAAACAATAGTTGATGATATAACAAGAATAACAAAACTAGACAATACCTTCGTAATATTCCTCCAAGTAATGATGCATTAAGACATTCAGGTGGTGAAAGACGTCTTTGAACTTCAGATACACATACTTTATATTTTGAATTTGAACTAAGTAATGATAATCGTCCAGGTACACTACAAAATACATCTGTTGGTGCTAATGGTCCATTGCCAGTATCTAGATTTAATTGAATACCATCTTTGCTATCAACACGACGTGGATCTATAAGAAATATATATATATAATATAATGTAAATTCTTTCGTTTTACCTCGTTGAAATGATGATCGATAATGTTCAGAGAATGCTTGAGGGGCATTATCATCAAAACCTGGTACCTAAATAATAATAATAAAAAACTGTTTTATGAAAATCGAATATAGAAGAACATTTAATTTTACTCGAAAAGCAGGTGTATTTGTTGAATCACTACCTAATAAGCCACTTCGATAGAGTTGTAAAGATTCTGGATCAAGTACCATTGCATGACGACTATAATATGATGCAGCATATTCAGCATAGGCACCGTAAGGATGACTTAATTGTGCTGTTGATTCATCGATATTTACAGCTGATGAACGGACAAGAGAATTATACGATTGCGATGCTTGATTACCGGTATAGGGTGGTGGTGATGATGATGATGTATAATCAAGATTATGTGAATGATTTGATTGTATTTGATCAAATGGATGTTGATGTGAATGATGAGATACATTTGGAAACGGCGGTGGAAAATATGGAGGCTGAAAATCAGCTGGTCCAGAATTTGATGAACCAGGAATCGATGACGATGATGATATTTGATTATGTGTTCGATTTGGAATTGTTGAAACATTACCAAAATTATTTGATCGATCCTACAGATATTAATAAGCAAAATTTTCTTTTGAGTAAACCATAGAATGTCGAATAATTATCGATTTCTCTAAGAAACTAATAGACCTGAAATATCTCATTGGATTTTTCTAAAAATTTTTAATAGATTATGAAACCCTCGATCAATCGTATTCATTGAAAATGTAACTAACGATGTAAGATACCTCATATGCTTATCTGTACACGTATATTAACATGTATATAACATCTGTGCGCTATAAGTAAAAAAATTATTATGTCTCTCTTATTTTCTTTTGTCTATGTGTGTGTGCGTGCAGAACACTAGATGTTTCGATGGCAAGCCCATTTACCTGCCAGGAATTTTCGGCAAGATGATGATGATGAAGGTGATGAAATGACATCAGACGACCGCTGGCGGATGTGTTCGTACAATGTGTAATGCTATGCAAACGCCGCTCGACTCAAATCGTGTACATAGAACGAGCGACCAAGAGCGAGAGACCAAGAGCGAGAGAGAGAGCGAGAGAGCGTGCGCAAGAAAAAGAGAAAGTAAAAGAGAGAAGAAAATAATGTCAGAAGAAAAAGATAACTAATGGGCGAGCGATATATGTAAAGATAATGTTGTATGTCGTATTGGTTCCGATGTTTCTATTCGTCGTTATTATTCTACTGCCTGCAAGTAAAAAAAGAAAAACCGACAACGATAGAGAAAAGAAAGAAAAAAAAGAGAGAAATTCGACTTCTTTTCTTTTTTTTTGGCTTATGCATAGATTGTTTTATTAGTAACGTCTATCGACTTCTTCTTTTTTTTTTCATCTATTTGGATTGGTTACCGAGGAAAGAAAAACATACTCAAATGCGGATTGGTTATGTCGACAAATGGATAAAGAAAAAGAAAAGCGCATGTAATACAATAAAAGAAATCAATGTGTGTTTATTCAACGTTTTAAGATTTTATTTCTAAAAAGAAAGCAGATCAATACAAGAAGTCCGTTTTTTTTTTACAAACGACGACAACAAAGTTACTAAGGAATTTAATAAACAGTTTTTACGTTCAAGAAATAAAAAATCATAAGATTGTGATGTCGATCAGTATTCTCCTTTGATTGTCTGTTAATGATTAACAATTAATTGCTTCGTTTACTGTAGATTCATATGCTTCTATTGTCGATCAGATAACAATGACAGAAAAAATGAGAGCTATGAATTTATTATCCTATTATTAAACGCACGGTTAATAGACAGAACTTCCGACACTGCTAGGAATAGCTTATTCGAATTTCCTTTTTTGTTTTGTTTTTGAATAGCAAAGAACCAATATACTTTTTCTACTGTAATTATTTCAGACAATACGCTATTTTTTTCCCTGTGAATGTTATAGTTCCTTTCGGTTTGACTTTTAGAATTCTAAGCTGTCCACCATGTTTAAATTCATCCATAAAATTTGAAATTCGCCAAGAAGCCCTTTTAGATATTAGTTTTCTCGCATCTTCCCCCTTCTTTTTGTTCTTTATAGGCTTTATGTCATCGAGTATCATAACCAATGGGGAAAAGATTGAGCTGTTCCATCACTCACTCACTCACTACCGATCAAACCTTTTCGAGCTAAGCTTTGCCCTGAAGCACTTCCACTAGAATGATGCTGATCATCTGATTTGTCTTCACTATCCAAATTCGCTTGACGCCACTAATTGAACATTTAACATTCAATAAGTAATACCATTCCTTATATAAAATAAACAAATAAGATTCAATGATCGATATCCGTATATATTAATCTTTAAACAAAATAGATTTAGTCTAATTTTTTGCTTTTTTCGAAATGAAAACCAGATTGATATAAAGCTCGAGGTAAAATATAAGTTACAATGGAGAAAAAAAAATCAGCCATAGTTCGTTGATCATATGGCTGATGGCGCTTAAGGGCAACAGCAGATATTGCTGTTATCATCATCATCATCATCATCATCATCAGTCTTCAATTCTTAAATGGGTTAGATCAACAGAAATATATAGAATGTATATGAACGAATCATTCGATTCGAAATACTTGAGCTAATAGGATGTTGATTCAAGTGCTTAGCTTACCTGATCCGCCGGCGTTAATGTCGGCGATACCTAACTTCTTTAACATTAAAAATAAATTGAAACGCATTCGTTCGTTTCTTTGACTCATTTTCCACTTGACTTGTCAATAGCAAGAAGAAGAAAAAAGTAAAAAGAATATACTCAAACATTTAGTGAGTAAGTTAAGCGTAAAAAAAAGAAACATGTTCTCGCATTTAGACATTTAACATTAATATGTATGAGAACGAAATCGAACGGTGTTCTTTTCTTGTCATTAAACAAGGTCAAAAAACATTTCAATCTCATCATCATCATTATCATCATCGTCGCCGTCATTGAAATGACTTCTAGCTATAATTTCATTAACGGAACGTCATGTCCGCCTTTTTTTCACTACATATCATACAAGAATCAAAGGTTTAATGTTAGAAGACAATCTAGCTCAAGGCTTCAAGAATGCAACAGGCTTCTTTGTATTCATTTGACCGTCTGGAATATTTCACACGGAAACATATGTATTTATGCGAGTGAAAAGCAAACTGTTCGTTTAATAAATCCAAGTGATATTCTTGTCTACTACTTCAGACAAAACAATGATCTATTTATCAATACGCGGATAACAAAGCATCCGAAATAATATCATTGATTGATATTGATATATACTTAAGTTTCAGTTCTGTTTCGAATACAATAATTCGATTGTATCGTGGGATACTTAATTTCTCTTGATCACGGGTTTTTATATAATCACTAACATGAATGAGTCGCGTTCAAAGTGTCTATGAAATATTACTTATGCATCATGTGCTTATTTTTAAGTAAGATTATGGTGGGAAACTTCATTAATAGAGATGATCTCTTTTTTTATTCTTAGAAAAATGTATGGATCACTGAGTAATCTGCGTAGCGCTCTGAATGCTCATTTATTAACTTAATCGGCTACTATTGTATTGATAGAAAAAATGAATATTTTCACTCACGTAGGCTAATGCTTTTCTGTAATTTTACATGTTATATCATTCATGTTGGTTTCGGAATAAGTTTATTTCGAAGATGATGGAAGTGCAATTTTATCAAGGAAAATCTTTTCTCATGAATCAAGTCTTTGCAAGTTTAAGATATATTCATGGAAGTATAGTTTGACCTTTTGATCTTTCATTTGAAATAGGATTTATTATAAATTGTTCGAGTTCACCTGAAAAGTTTTCAATGATATTCGATACAATCTATTTAGAAAAGTGAATCAGTAAAACATATTTTGAATGTTTTTAGTTTGCTTGAAAATTTGTAATATTGCAAGGCGTTTTTCTTAAAATGAACTTTTTTTATAATATTCTTTAATAAAACTATTTTCTGCCTGACTTGCACACAATAATGCCCTAGAGAAAATTCCGGATTGCTAAAAAACTATTATTGACTTTGCTCTAAGTATAATTCTACAATGGCATTAGATCAAACGCCTACTCAAAATTGAAGGTTCGGTAGAATAGGAGGATTCAATCTTTCAGTTTTGTGGAGCTCACAAATATTTTCGAAGAAAATGATGAGCATAAGTTTAAAAGCGAGATTTGTGCAGTTCCCACCCCCGTCTCTCCACGTTACAGACATTAATGAGTTTAAAATTGTGCTAATTGGGAGCCTGACTAATTAGGTTGCATTTCCTTCTTTTTTTAAATTACAGACTACACGAAAAAAGCAATGCTTGCCCATTACAGCCCATAGAACTAGTCTCTGTCATTGTTAAATATACGAGCTAACAATTAATACTCCATTACAGACATAAGCAAATAGGTAATGACCTAATTATAGGTTTTGGAAATCATGGTAGAGTTTTCTGATGAACTATTTTGAATTATTTTAGTAAGCCTAAGGGATACATGTGAATTCCACATTTTAGCCCCCAAGTGGTCGCGCTAACAAGCTTGTTTTGCTAGTATTATTATTAACATATATGTTTTCACTGACAGCGGCGGATACATAATATAAAAAGTAAGTATGCTCTCTTTATTAATTTAGTTGATATTAGTTGGCAATATTCTTAGGGCAAATGACGAAGGATTTCTTATGATAAATAGAAGTTAATTGCTACTGCAGAGAATTATCAATTGACGCAAATGGGAGTTCGGTTCGCTACTTAGATGTAGCGATTATTTTTAAATAAAAAATAGACGTATAACCTTATTGAACTTCTACTAGGTTGTTTGAAATTTTCAATTTGATGTATCAATGGCTGTTACTTAGATTATAAGAGTTAACATAATATGTACGACTGTTATCTATTGAAACAGGAAAGTTTTGTCTAATAAAGAATATTGTAATTCGACACGATAGGCTCAGTTTTATTTACTAGAATAGTACTATCAAAATCCGTTTTTCAAATTTATCATTTAGAGAGTCACGGCTAGGAGTTTTATCCCATCAGATATTAGTTGTATTATCATTCTTGATGTAATAATTTAAAATATTACAATCTTGAATGTTGGCTAGTACTGTTTTATTGTTAAAAAGTATGGATGAAGTTCTTTTCATCCTATGTTAATAACTCCTCGTGCGTTTTGATATCCGCCAGAAATTATTTGCCAACAGATAAAACAGGCGGATCAATGTTTTACTAGATTTGAATATGAGAGTAGACAAGAGATCATTATACTTTTGATAAATCATTGAATATTCTATCCAATGAATGTAGACGTTTTTACGAATTTTAACAAGACTCAAATGTTACCAATTGAATATACAAACGAGACATCTATTGAAATTCGTAGCAATTTCAAAGAAGTTTCTTTTTTTTTGAAAGCAAATTCTTTATGGTTTGAATTATACTAATTGCCGGTTAAGAAGTGAATGGCAGAGTAAAGAATATCTGACGAATTATATTGATTTTTCAGAATATTATTTTAGCGTTAAGGATATTTTAATTTACGTAGTATAAGAACTGAATGACACATGATTCTTAAAATGAGAAATTAGCTTTACTAGAGTTTACCATTATGGCGGCATTGAAAGTTACAGATAATTTAGGACTCAGAATTAAACATAAGTCGTACTTTTTCAAATAGAATGCACTTCATACAGATGATAGGAAATTCAATAGTTCAATAATTTCTCATTCGTATTGCTCGAAATTTTAAATTTCTTTTTTTAAATAAATCAATTTTCAGTATGTTGAAACCTACTAATATTTTTTCATCGTGTATGTCTCTCAATGATTTCTAAATATAATCAACATTTGCAATGTTTAATAATTCAGAAAAAAACCAAACATAATTGTTTTTTCTTGTTTATATTTTATTCCCGCTTAATAGTGAATTCACAAAAAATTTATTTCTTAATAAATTCTGTCTTTATTTTTCCAGTTAAACTAAATCTTATTTTAACAATTAACATTTTGAGCGAATTGATCTTTGTAATTGCCTCTTGGATAATAATTAGCGACAAAAAGTACGCCATTATTGGGTATGCTACATACACCTAAACCAAATAATTTTGTATTTTTCCAAACAACTTGTGTAAAATCTAAAGCATCGGCTGGATTAGCATCACTATATTTCGATCTTGTACTAAACCAAGCTGCAACGGGCGTTGCACCTAGAATCAATCGGAATATTAAATTTTTCTGCAATGGTATTTTGTTTGTAATTCGAACAAACCGTTATCATTTTTGAAGTCAAAAGGAGCTTTTTTATAACTACTTTCACCATAATCTATTGTACCACTGTGATTGAATTGATTTGTTGCAGCTAATTGTTCACACCAGCTTTGAGCTATTTGATCGAGTGTTGAATTTTTTTGTAAAGCATCAGCCTTACATTGTGCTCGATAGATATTATGTTGAGCTAAAGCTTCTTGACGATATCGATCGACTTCGAGACCTTAAATTGAAAATGACAACAACGCAATTATTTGTAAAAATAGAAATAACATTTTATTATTTCTATATACTTTTAACTTGTTTATTAAGAACCACTGCTAGTAGAAAAACGACGAATAAAGAAAAATATTTCAATGTTAACATGGTTTTATCGGTGGATTGAGAAAAACAATAAATGATATCGATTTACCGTATATAACAGTGTTGATATACGCTCAGAATAAAACAAATCTGGTTTTAATTTAACATATTTAAATGAAAAACGAAGAAAAAATCTAGTTTTTCTCTTATGGTCAATAAGTGGATCATCATTTCAACCTCCCACAATGTATCGATTCTGTTGACATAAAAATGAAAAAATAGATAACAGATGGAATCGATTTTGCGTTTTGTTCCTCGATCACAGTTGATCTTGTGTACTTCTCAGTCGATGAATCATTGCATAGGAACTATTTTTCTTTGCTTTACATAGAATAACAATATGTATCTGAAGTTTATCCGCATTTCGATTGTTTAAATTCAAGATTACACGGCGAGAAAATGTAGGCTCCTTTACGGCTTCGGTATAGAAAATAAATAAAGTGCATTTTCTCTTGCTCTCTTGTTGATCATGCCTATTGGAATTGAGTAGATATGCACAGTCTTATCGATGTGAAAATAATTTTCAAAACTATTAGAATGATTTTTTGATAATGATTAAAATTTGGTTTATTTTTCAAAAGAAAAAGTATACATAATGAAAAAAGATTTACAAAATAAAAAAGAAAGTATTGCATCTTTCTATTGGTTTTATTATTCTTTCATTAAATGTTACTTAATCGAAAGTATCTGCATGAATCACTTCCATATGGTTTGTGAAGATCGTAAAAAAAAAGCCATGAGCTGGAAATAATTAAATACAAACATTCTGTCCTTTTTTTAATTAAAAAAAGCAATGAAATCTAATTTCTAGGAATTTACACTACGACTATCTATCGATTTCTGTATTTCAATAAAATTTTCTACTCGAAATGATCATTTCGACGCTATTGAAAGAGGAAAGTCTTATGTTGAGAGTTATGCGAGAAATTGAATTTCGATTTTCTTCTTAATATTCATTGTTATTCTCTTTCTATTGAAGTTTTTCTTTTGACAACAGAGATAATAAGACATAAGACCAAGTGGAAGCTGTTGATAGACATACAATTGGATTATAAACGAACAAAACGTTTTTGCAGAATCTTTTTTCAAAGGTAAATTGAGCAAAGTCTTTTGCGTGCAAATATGAAACTTCAATTGATTATAGCCTCAAAAATAAAAGAAAAACAAATAGCAAAAAATTGAAAGTTTTCAAGACAAAAAAAGTGTTGCGAAAAAGAAACCTACTTTTTTTTGTAGATCGATAAATGACACCTGAAAGTATATATGTCGATGTGACGAAAAAATCAAAAACATTTAAATTCTCAAAGTTGTAAATAGGGAGTGGATACCCTTCAAGAGAATTAACTATTTTCCATGTTAAACATCGTTTTGGCAATATTTGAATAAGCATTGAATGCTCCTTTGACCAGCAAAAAATTGTATTCCGTATTCGATAAGTCTTCTATTCGACATTTCTTTTTAACAATCACACCTTTCGTGTGCGTTCTTTGAAATAACTGTAAAAGAAGCCCTAACATCTGTGTTAATATTCAGATTACTAAAATTTCTCTCTTATTTGACATAAATTTAAAATGTCAAATGCGCGTTCTCATGCCAAAAGATCACTGAAACTGCTGATATGAAGTTTATGAAAAGAAAATAAGATTTCGAATAGATCCACTTCTCTTCATATTTATACTGACTGAGAGCAGCCAACTAAGTGACTAATCACTTTTAAGTAGAGACGATGTGCATTATGTTCGATCCTCATGAGTTACGGTTACCTTGAACATAACTGGAACTCCTATCATTTCGTTTATATATTAGGGGTCTCTCTCTCTCTATATATATATATACGTATATGGCAATGTTAAAGACATGATTTTACGATGTAAAGTTTTAGTTCACAAATTGAAAATCATTTTTCTCTTTTATTCCGCAGAGGAAATGAAGAATGCATTGACAAAAAAAAACAGATTATACTAAAAATGGCGCATTGCTGTAGCAATAGGATAAGAATCTGAACTCTCTTCCGGTATGTTCACAATTGGTTCGAATCATATGATGTGCATATGACTCAACCTCTAAGCAATTCATTAACACAAACGCTTGCCTCATAAGAAGAAATACTTATCCGGAAAGAAAAAGGTTGATAGTTTTCTCCAGTTATATAGACTGAATTTTATCGAAAAAAAATGATCTCGAAGTACTTGAAATAATCCTATAAGAAGATAACTAATCGATTGTACAATACTTACTTGTTCGAACTTCGAACACGACTTTAAAAAGTTAGAAACGAAAATGAAATAGTCTCGATAATAGATTGTCTTTAAAGTCTTATTCTCTTTTTTTTTAATAATAAAGTGTTCTTATGTGTTGAATACCACTTTCAAAAGAATAGATTATTCATCTTACGATGCACCAATAATAATACTGATATAAAAATAAGAAAAAAAACTTATCATTGTTCTATTATAAGGGATAACATCGCTATGAATAAATTTATCCAACGAAATGAATAAAGCTCTCTGCTTGAAATATAGAAAAGAAAATTTTCATTCTTTTCATCGAAATTATTCTCCATAACAAAGAACGATATGAAGAGATTTTCACTTCATCAATTCAATATTCAATAGAGCCATTCGGTGTCTAACTACAACTAAACCAACCAGAAGGATTTGTAGTCATATAGTGAATTGATTGTTCACGACTGATTTCACTTTTTCATGTTTATCAAAAATCATTCATTGCTCGTAATTTCAAGATAATCAATAGTACTATAGCTTATTTCTATAATCATTTGTTATAATATTCAAAACTCATTCATGAATGTCGAATCGTATACATTTCTCAATAAAAAGCTACATAGAAAATCATCAGGTGTCAAGTTTTCTTTCGTCTAATCTTTCTTTTTCTTACTTATTAGCAAACATTGCAGTGAACAAGTAAATAGAAACCTTACTAATGATTTCAAATAAATGGTATCGACGTATATACATATATGGATTAGTAAGAAAAGGAGGAGCTAAACTTTCTCAACATATGATTAAGTCACTTGAATAACAGATTAGTGAATAAACATCAGACATACATTTTCTTTCATTTCCTTTTTTGTTTTTTATTGAAAAATTGTTTATATTTCCATGTTGACATAAGTGAACAACGAGAAGTATCAATGTAATACCCCCAGAGGCTTAAAGAGAAGAAATAATAATAATAATAATCAATCATCGTCATTCATGATTACTAGCAGTCGTCAATTCACTAGCTACACTCTTCAAACCAATTACAGCAGCCTGAAGCTGTACGTCCAAATGCAATTTGATTACAGCCATACATACATATCGTCACGTTCTCTGTCTCGCATCATCATCTTCATTTTATTTCTTTTCTTTTTTCTTCTTCTTGCAAGATCATCGACCATTGAATAGGCCCGTAATTGGTGAGACGTTGAGCTCATGAGTATGGACAGACAAACAACACATACATGCATGTGTGTGTGTGTGTGTGTGTCCGGGCTTTATGATTATTCTATTATTCTTATTCGTCATTGAAGAAGAAGAAGAAGAAGCTAAGAAAACTAGAGAATTGTAATTTCTTTGTCGATGCTAAATAAGTCGCTTCCGCTGCTATCCGTCTTCGATGCTTACTTCCGTTCAACTCGTCTTTTTCATCTTCCTCTTTTTCTTCTTTTTTTTAACAACGAATTGTAGTTTATTTTTATACTGTTCCATGAAAAGTATCTATTTAAACAAAAAGAACTTCGAATTAATATATCTCAAATGAAAAATAGAAAAATCATTGTCGTCATTTAAAAACAATCAAAGATTAATAATAAAAAAAAGAAGATATAATCTTAAATCGATACTATTATAAAGAAAGAAGTTGCTATTCATAGAAGAAATAAATTTGTAAATTTTTTATTCATCTATTATATTAAGGTAATCGAAACAAGCTAACGACCAATGTATGCATTCGATTAATACTCTCGATTCTATTTTTCTTATGCACTTATTCAAGAGTACGGTTGATGTAAACCTTCATTATATGAAATACACTGAATTGTTCTTTTCTTTTTTTCTTCTCTTCTGCTTTTCTTTGCTTATTCAAAGACCAATAGACACATATTGTAATCGTTTTGTTGTTGAGCATTGCTACTTTCTCTCTTCCGAACAAGCAAAACAACAGAGAGTAGAATAAAAGAAAAAGAAAGGAATAAGCGAAAAGAAGCGCAATGAATGGCCAATGACGATTTTTAATTTTCTTTTTCTCTTGTTCGTTTGTATTCTTCAATTTCCATTGGAGGGAAAAAATGGTTCGTAGATGATGTTGTTATTCTTATTCTTATTGTTATTATTCTTACTATTATTGCTTGCTCATTCTCTCTTCCACTTGGCTGTCTCTATTTGAATAACACTTTTTAAGCGTTGACGAGAAAGACAAGAAAAAGGTCTCCTCTTCTTCTATTAGTGTGCACAGCACATAGTTCAAGTCATTATGTTTTGCTTTGTATATACATAGAGAGAGAGAGAGAGAGAGAGAGCAAGGGGAGAGAGGGAGAGAAAAGTTTTTCTTCTTCGCTTGTCATATAATATAACAGTTTTTCTTTTCAATGCTCTTATTGTATATGAGATAAGAAATAAAGATTCTTGGATTTTTTGAGCATGATGTGTAAGTATTAGAAATGTATTCACAAGAAGGAATGATGTTTAATGATTTGGAACAATATTATTTTTTTCCTTTTTCTTCTTCATATCTTTCAGCTAGTATACTTCATTCTCATCTTGGTTTAAATATGGCGAGTAAATCTTCAAATTCGAATTCATCATTAAACGAACATATAAAACGTCCTATGAATGCATTTATGGTTTGGTCGCGTGGACAGCGACGTAAAATGGCTCAAGAAAACCCTAAAATGCATAATAGCGAAATAAGTCGTCGTTTAGGTATCGATTGGAAATTGTTAGATGATGAACAAAAACGACCATTTATTGATGAAGCAAAACGCTTACGTTCATTACACATGAAAGAACATCCAGATTATAAGTATCGTCCACGACGCAAACCAAAATCTTTAGTAAAAAAAGAACCATATCCATTTTCATTTGCATCCTTATCAACAAATAAAGATTCAAATGATTTATCAAATTCAGCAAGTATACAACAACAATTAAATGAATCATTAGCACTCAATCTTGAAAAATGTCGTTCATTATTATCATCTCAATCAGCAGCAGCAGCAGCACTTTATCCCTATCCAACTGGAAAATTGACTGATTTTTCAGCAGCAGCAACATTTGCCTATAATCCACTTGCATATGCAGCTGCACTTTCAACACATTATCCTTATAGTAGTATGTTATCAGCTAGTTTAGCCGCATCAGCTGTTGCAACATCACCATCATCATCATCAAGTATATCATCGAACAATTCTATTAATGATTATCATTTTGGTCTTCATCGACCACAAGCACTTTTACCAACTAAATTATCGTCAGACACAAATAATAATTTTCAACATAATACTCTTAAACATTTTTAAGTAATCTTTCTTTTCTTTTTTTTTCTATAATATATATATATATATACACTGAAATTAAAGAATGAGATTTAAAAAATGATACACTCTCTCTTCTAGTTTATTCAAAATAAGATAATGAATATACAAACAAAACTGGTGAATAACTATGGGCCTGAAAGGGGGCACCAGTCGTGTTCGATCACGAGCCTATCTTATTCATATCTGATACTACATCAAGAGCCTAATGATCACTTCATTTTCCGACACAGTAGGAGAATTTCTATGTGTATGAGTACACATGACTTGCTGTTGAGAAGTTCATTTCCCTTCTCTTTCGCGTCTTTTTCTTTTTTTTAAACTCCAGATGACCCGTTTTCTCAGCATATCTAGACACATGATGTATGTCAATAGACAACAATTGTGTTAGATTAGAAACGATAATTTAGAGAAATATATATATACATAAGACGTTTTCTTTTGTTAAATAGTAAGTATTATTATTCTTTTTTTATTCACAATCAATTGTTAACGAAAAAGAGAGAGAGAGAGAGAGAAAAAACTCGATATCTAGATCATTTCCGATCGGAATCAAAGTTTATTATGTTTAGGAATGATTGTTTGCCACCATTTAAGAAAAAAGAAAACGAATGATCAAATATTCAAAAGAAATCTATATGCCGACACATACCTTGTGGCAAAATAATTTTCTTTCAAAACATAATCGAACAAGAGATTGACGTGAGAAGTAGTTGTCTTTTCTTGAGTTTTAATGACTATGTTATATTGATTTTTAACGGAAACAGAACAGGCGTAAACACTCATCATCTTATCATTCGAACATCTATTATAAAACAAGTAGATGAAATTTGGAATGCTGTGACAACATATGATTAACAAAACACACACAGAGAGAGAGAGAGAGAGAGAGAGACATCGTCCGGCATTTAACTATATTTCTTCTATAGACAACTAAATGAAAATCTATTCAATTTTCTTCATGATAAAACAACATCTAGATTGACAATAATAGCAATTGTGTTCATCAAGTGTGTCTCTTGTTCATTCACGTACTATACAATAAACCTTTTCTTTTGCTCTAATTGGTCTCATTTATAAAATATAAGTAAAAGTACGTATAAATGTATCAATAGTTGAATAAAAAATCTTATAAAAAAAAAACTAGAAAAGAGATGAGAAATAGTTGTGCATAAGCTTAATAGAAGACAAATTGAATTCAATTAGAAACTACTGTGACATACTTGGCCATCATGTTAGGGAGCCCTCTGGCTAACCGACATGCATACATCCCTCAAGATCAACAAACGAATCTGCCGCTCGATTACACTCACTTGAACACTTGTCCTATCACTCGTCTTTTCTGTATTTATATGCTACATATCCATTGCGATGATCAATTTAATCTACTTGATAAGAACAATAATAACAAATGTTCAAATAAATTGGAAAAAGAAAAGGCGAACATTTTCTTTCTTTCTAATTCTTATAAACAATTCTTTAGATAAATATATGAATAGAGAAACAAGTGTATAGAAGTTTCAAATTGAATAAACAAAAAAAAATGTCAATGTTCATTGGAATTTATTTTCTTATTGTTTTTATCAAAGACCCGACAAGAGTCACATCAACGATAGAAACAGTATTGCTTTTAAATCGGCTGATCACCGATCTAACCTATTTATTTTTTTGCTCTTCTTATTAGATAAACTTGTACGAGAAATCTTTTTTGGATGCTGATTAAATTAACTCGAACAGAAAAGAATTTTCAAAAAAACTCAGTAGAACTCATATTGTTGTGTTTTCCGATGCAGCAATTGTGTTGCTTTTAAACATCTTTAGTTATGAAAGTACTTAGTAATATTAGTTTTGACTAGACGATCGGTCAGTATACGAAGTATCGTACTAGGACTAGCTTATTCGAAAATTTTCATCTCTGATACTAAAATAAGCAAATTTTGTAGATTGATAAATATGTATATTTTCTATTGAAAAACAAAAACCGAATAAACAAGAAAAATAAAAAATCTGTGTAAAATCCTATGCAGATTATTTTTTATTGTTTTCAATTTGAATAATAACTTTTTTGGGTGCGTCTCCATTATTTTTTTTCTTTGCATCTTCAACAACTTGACCGATATTTTTAACTACTTTATTTAAACTACGTTCCCGTGATTTTGGTGACATTGCTCGTCCAGTTACAAGACGTTCAGGCATTTCAATAGTAATATTATCGTTATTGGATTTATTATTTACTGTAATAGTTGATGTATTTGATCTACTCATTGCTTGTTGGTGAGTATAGGGCACAGTCGATACTGGTGCCATCAATGATTGGTGACCATAAACAAAATTCGATGAAGCTCGCGCTGGCATCGGTGCCATTGGTAGTCGATTACCATTTTCAACTAGTTTCGCATAATCACGTGGAATATATAGATGAGCATTTGGATGTGTTGGAGGTATGAATGCAAATGCTCGACCACCAACATGTTGTTTATCATCATTGTAGTTAAAATATCCATCATGTGAACCAATACATCCAAGTACGATGCATAGAAATAATAATGCCACCAAAGCTAAAGCTCCACCAACAGCCATGCCAACAATTGTTGGAATAAAATGATCAGTTGAATCTAGAGAAAAATACATTAAATTTAAGTAGTTGAAAATAGTTTGCTAAAATTACCTTTGACAAAAAAATAAGCACTAACACCGGCACCGGCTAAACCAATAAAAATAAGAATAAAACAAATGAGTATTATTAAACACATATGTCTTGCTAAACAGCCAAGACATCCTCGTCGTGGAGATGTTTTCAATAGACTTTCACTTGATCGATCATCCTATTATTTTAATAGACAGTTGTGTATTATTTATTCATTTATTCAATACATACATCTCTTTTAATAAATCGAGTGATCTTTACTGATTTTGCACCTTTTGTTGTTGATTTTATGGATTCGCCTTTTGCATATGAATTTTCAATAACAGCAATTGATTCATCATCAGGATTGATCAGTACAATAGATTTGGCTGATTTTGCTCCTGAATTTGCTGTTGTTGTACGTTGAGTATCTTTTTTCTTTTGTACATTATGATTTTGCATTGTATGTTCTTCATCGTCAACCATGACATGACTTGATGTATTCATCAATTCATTTGTATTCTGTAATGAATAAAATGTAAAACTTGGTTGATGATCTATATCTATAAAAGACGTACGAAATATTACTGAGAATTTCAATGATATAACTATTTACCATCAATTTTGTCTTCGTTCACAGCTGGCGGACGTGCAGAATTCGTATGATCTGCGCTTGGTGCTCTAATTTTTGTTTGTGAACGTTTCAGATAGGGTACAGATCCTTGATAATTTTCAGCTTGTGAAGGTGATGTAGAACGTTTTGAACTTGTTGTTCGTATAGGAGTTGGACTTGGTGTTCGAACTTTTGATCTCGGTCGTTTTAGATAGGGTATATAGCCTGGCGACTTTTCAGTTTGTATTGGTGACGTCGTAATGGGCTTATAACTTTTTGGTCTTATCGACGGTGAATGATGTGGACTTGGTGATCGAGGTTGATCAAATGAAATAGCAGCCTCATTTGGAGGAGTTGGTGTACGTACATGTTGTAATTGTGTAGTAGGTATTGGCTCTCGACCGGTTTGATGCAATTCAGCTGGTGGGGGTGGTGGTGGCCTTGCTGATGATTCTGATCCTATAGGTCGTCGAATGACATAAACTGATTTATTCTAGAATACATACATATATGTATATATATATAATATATAAATATATATTTAATTTCTTTTATGTGAAACGAAAGATTTCATTGATTAAATAAAACACTTACGCCGTCGGTAATCACTGTGGGATTTTCATCAGAATTAGATCTCCCGAGTTCACTTAAATCTACAGGTCCTTGAGCACTTTGACGATTTTTTGTATTACGTATAACAACCACTCGTCGTGCTGGAGTTACCGCTTCTGTATGTGGTGTTGTCATATCAGTTGATTGTGCAGTTCGTGATGAAACATAACTTCCAGACTCATTTACTGGAATAAAATATACGTCAAGATCTTTATTAGGTGAGCGAAAGACAAGCGCTTACTATTAGCAGCAGTATTCCTTGCAGTCATTCACGAGGACAAATACATATACATATTCAAACAATGTTTCGTTTGTTGTCACGCACTTCAGTGTCGCCACGCGCACATTTCATTAATGCCATTTTCTTTGTCGTGTAATGTCGTTCGTAATTCGTATTTATACATGAACGATAGTGCGAACAATAAGGCTTTTGTTTTTTCAATAAGACAAAAAAAAAGTTTTCTTTCTGTGCTTCATGAAAAACGAAAAGCACACTACATTTTTATTTATTCTAATAAAACGTTTTCAATCAGATTAATTTAATTTTTACATGTCTATTTCTCATTGGAAAACCAAAAGACTGAAGTTTATGTAATATTTAGAATGCTCGTTTATAATAGAGTAAAAATGGCAATTGAAAAACAAAAGAATTTTCATATTGAACTATTCCAATTTCTATCTTACATATTACTCTATTGCTGTTGATAGATTATATTTCTTTCAGACATAAGCGGGAGAACAAATTCAATATAGTGTGACAAGTAATAAATAACTTGCAAGTGTTTTGAGCTGTTATTGAATATGAAAATTCGATATGGAATTTATAGTGTTATGGAAGACTTTTATTCGTGAATATATTCAGAATGATAGATGAATCGTAACAATCACAAAAAAACCACAACTGTACAAATCAAGACGAAGATATGACTACCAACCGTTCAGATACAAAATAAAATTTCATCAATGAAATATTTAAAATGATACAGCAGACGTTTCTGATAAAATACCCTCTTAATAATATTTTTCATTTTTGATAAAAANATAATACACTGCTTCGCTTACTGAAGGTAATAGTATTTCGATATTTATGTGTATCATGTGTTCGTCTATACAGACATCAGTATATTTTTTTTTCGTTATAGCAATACAAAAAACAAAACTAGACTACCTAAACAACCCAATAAAGACGACGCGAAGCGCATTTATGATAAACAGTATCTAATTGATGAAACTGACTAGCTTCATTGCCTGCCCATACAATGAGAAAGGAGAAAAAGCTAGGTAATTTCGTAAGCGACGAATGCAGAGGATAACTAGTTGTAAGTAAACGTAACAAAATTCACACGCTCCAGTATCACGTCGTACGTAAGTTTAAAAAGATTATCTCAAAAATGCTACGTCCGAAGGCCAACAGCTTCTAACGTTCTTGAAAGCCAATCCTAGTATTTGGGGTTTTGCTCATATTCCCGTCAATCTAGAACTAATTTGCAGTGCGTGGGGTGATACAAATTGGTCACAAATAAAAGCATTGACAATAACATCACTATATAATAACATGATTGAATGGGTACGCCGTCGATATTTAACAAAGCGGGATCCTTATCGCTCACATATTTCAAAAAGCGCGGTGTACGCTCGATGCCATAAAGAGCTACAATTCTTAGACGCAAAGGGAGACTATTTGTTCCCCTGATGATCTACTACAATTACTGAATATCGGCATTCTCAAAGCATGTAATGACAAGCCCACTGGCAATCAAAATCCAACAGAAACATCACATTATTTTGTTCTTCTCAGTTTTCAAGAACACTTTGCAGCACGACACTTGCTGAAAATTCTCAATAGTGCTGACAGGCAAAAAGCAATTGATTTTATAAACGAATACAAATATGACACACGTTTTCTCTTAGTCTTTATCTTTGCATATGGGCTCATCACACACCCAGGTTTTAAGTCATGCATGGATCTATTCTGGTCTACCATCGATGGGGAACCAGTCGACATTGTCGGTTTGAGACACATAAAACTGATGGCTGAGTGTGTTGATCAGCTTGATGATCCATCAGCCTATCAAAATTATACGGCACATATTGAGTCGATAGCTAAGTGACTAGAAATCTGCGCCACTACGGAACACCTCGCCACCATGAAACATCTGTCCGAGTCTCTAGAACAAACATATAATATAGGCAATTGCCCTCAAATACAGAGCAAAATGATAGAACTCTTGGAGATTCAACAATCAGACAAGAAAGAAAGAATATTAGACCTAATATCAAAACTAAACATTTCAGCACCTGCACTAAAACTAATTTCAGAAATTTTGCAAGAATCACTGGGCAGAGATTTGTATGTTCGATGGAGCGTGGTCAGTGTCATTCAAAAATGAGTGAAAAGGCAGTAACACAGCAGGTGCTACCTTATCTCACAAGAGCGCTTCAAGAAGAAGATTCTAGTATTCGAGTGGTTGCCTGTAAAGCCCTTGGAAACATTGGTGAAAAAGCAGCAACGGCTGAAGTTTTGCGATCCGCCGTGAATTGGTTGTACGATCAAGAAATATGTCCTTTTATTGATCGTGTTTACATTCTTGAATGGATACTAAAGTCGGACTCTGGGGTCAAATCTTTTGACTCTGAGATGGTGGATAAGTTGAACTTATGCGTCAGAAAATATGATATAAGTTTTCTAATTCTTCTTAGTAAAAAAATGGTCAATATGTTCGTGGAAAGAAAACAAAAGTCTTGGCTTCTGCTGTGCAAATGTGTTGCACTGATGAAATGTACGGCTATAACAGTCGTCGATAGAAGTATTATTATATACGATAGTGATAAATGGTTGGTTCCAAATGTGTCTGATCCTGAATTGATTGAACTTTTGAAGAAATCTTTCAAGAGCCAGATATTTGAACTCGGACACCAGCATCAGGAAGAAGTACAGTCAATAGAGAATATGACGGACTCATCATTATATATGGATTTAGATGATGGTAGACCTGAGAATTCTGACGGACATGGTTATTTGGTTGATTTAACGAACACCACGGCAAAGAACCAAGATCACGAATGTGCTCTTAGTTAATTTTTACACATTATTACATGAACCGTATTATGGGTGGTTTCAGCGTATCGTAATCGATCGTGAACAATCTGATACACAAATTTTCCCCCGTTTGAGTGTTGCTCTTGGGCGGTTACGACGCGGCAAAATATGACCGTAATACAGTGCATACATAAAAGTGAACTCATAGCTATAAAGTGTATGAGAAAAAGGTATCATTAATGTTGTTGTTGTTGTTGGTGTTTCATCATTTACGGCGATTTTAATATTCGACGCGAGTATTTATTGTTTTATCTTTGTGCTTAGCTTGGAAAAGTTTGAATTTTGTGATAAATTCGAAGTTCGTTTTGCAATCATACGATCCATTTGAAAACATTCTGTAAAATAGGGCAATATCCTTTTTCACATAAGTATTTCCAATTCATCCAGATCACACATGCATTATCTTAGTACTCATCCAGAGGTTAGAATTTCAGATGAGGAAGATTTCAGCTCAGCGAGCGATGACACATTCGGGTCGCACATAAAGTGTTTTTTCTTGCGACCTTGGTTGTATCCATATTAAAATCGTCGAAACAACATAATAAAGAGTCATCATCAACAATTCTATGTAAAAGGTTGAAGTTGTTGAAGTGAAAGGGATAATCTAATGGTATTGACTGCGATTGATAAAACAAAAAACGGCCCTTACATCTTTCAATGACACCTAATTCGTTGCTATTTTCAAGCGTTATTAGTGGTTCAATAATATAAATATATCTTGTATTGTATTGATTGAAGGCGTATACAATTCTCAGCGAAGCGTTATCTAATATTATGAAATATAAAAGTGACTCCTTTGAATTACCTTCTCATAGGAGGGTTTGACTTTCTATCTGGTTGAATGGGAAAAATTCCGTAAACAAGACGAATGATCTACAATCTTTAGAGAATATTATATCACTACTATCAATGTGATGACAAATTATCATTCGTTTTCAGCTTCGTTTAAAGCTAGTTGCTGACTATGAGAGCATCGACTGAATTAGCAAGTATACATGATTTTTTGAGCTATGAGTAGTACAGCAATCTAGTAAGAAAAACCGAAACTTCATGTTTGGCGAGTTCTGTTATTTGTTATAGAGGACAAATTATTGATGGACAGAATTGACCACTATATTATCACAGCGAATTTTACAACATATATTCTGCCGAATCGTGTTGACATTACTTAACAGTGAAGTACATGTGTAGTTTTCCTTTTTTCACGTATATAAATCTAGATTACATATCTGACATTCAAGTATTCAACACTATCTTGACTATTTTATATCTAAAAGAAAAAGATTCACAGTGGCATATCCCTAATAGCAAGACCAAGACCATAATTGAATTCCTTACCTTACATTATTCTTATTTTCATTAACATTGCACAGATTAATCGTTATCGTCTCTTACCATACAGAATCTCGTTCTCAGCAAATTGCTTTTGAAAAGCACCTAAGGTGATAATAAAAATAAATTATAGTTTATCCGCGAGCCGTATATCATACGAGTTCTTTAAAAGAAAAAGAGGTCGAGAGTGCCTTGCTAAAATGGATAAATCATTTAAAGCTAAATTGTATAATCATGTGCCAGGTTTATTCATGTTCGAAATGTTTTAGAGGCAACCCCGATTCTATAATATATCCCACAGGACTGAATTTAAATCTACTGCTATTAAAATCATTAAATGAATCGAATATTGAAGTATTTCAAAAGTTTTTTTTAAAATTATAATGTGTATATTGTGGCAGTAGAGATTAGAATTCAGTTGAGATTGGAATTGTTGATTATTCTATAAATGTGATGAGAGAGTGATTCAGAGAAATAAAATTTTATTAGTGAGTGATATGAGATAGTTTGATTGATTGTGTAGATTCAAAAACACGTTGTTGTTTCCA
>OENM01000333.1:15096-35343 GCA_900239745.1 Rotaria magnacalcarata | reverse complement strand
GAGAGCGCGTTGAGATAAATGAAAAATAAGAAATGAATTTTCTTTTGTTTTAGATTTCTTTTTTAAATTGGTGACCAAATTATGATCGACTAGAAAATAGTTTGCTAAATCTAACTCATAGAAAAAAGTTTCCATATCGTTCATATAATTTTATTTGCATTTTGATTTTCGAAATTCTTTTCTTCTTTTCTTTTCTTCGCTCTCTTTTGTGTCTATTTTCTCTATCTTTAATTACATCTATTATTCCAATCTCAACTAAATTCTCATGTCAACTGTAACATATATTTATCATTTTAATGAAAGGTTTTATCCAGGCAACATTCTTATGCAAACGCATAATAAATGCTTCATAAAATAATAGTACTTTGGTAATAAACCCTCAAGATAGCATGCACTTGTTTTTTTTTTCAAAAATCTTATCTCTGATGATAACGAATACCGTTCTTTGACAAAGAAACGGTTTAGATTGAATGATTACTTTCAATGCAATAAACAAATATGGATAAACATTTCTCTAACGGTAGAGTAAGAAAGCTCGAAGATTTAATCATCAATTTTTCTTAGCTATCTCTTTGTTGACCGATTTTCAAAAGCAACTGTTCTTACAACAATGCTAGCATACGTAAAATCTCGTTGTAGTTGTAGACTTTCACATCCATCACAACTTTTATTTTTCTTACTAAAAATAGCTTTTGGACAGATTTATCGTTAACAAAACATAGGAAGAATTTTTGATAAAGCATCGATATACAAAGTACCATTTCCCATCGACGGAACGAGCGAACCGCTAGTTTCACTACTTTCATTCCATGCATAAATGATTATTGTTTGTGCTTCAGCTATTTGATTGTGAGTACATGTGAAATTAATTCCACTTCGAATTAACTGTTGTAATTCTTCAACTGTTGGCTGAATATAATGTTCTGGTCCTTCATCAACCCATGGTACAGGATTCTCAGCACGCGGTCGCGGATCCCAACCAGTAGGAGCGATGGGTACTATTTTAGCACCAATGTCAGATGCAGACTGCCACCACCTAGAAAACAGGATTCAATCTCTAATCAAAAGTTTTTTGATTTACCGTTGAGCTGAATTAAACAATTCAACAAATGGAGTTCCCTATTAATTATGATTCAAATGAATTAATATAGTTATCGTTAAGGTAAGATTTATTTACATCGATTGTTCCACCAGGTAATGCATATGTTGAAATTGCATCAAATCCAAGCATAGAAGCATGCGATTGAACTGTTCTAACATCAAAATCCATCAAAACTAAGTAAGGGTTTTGAAGGCCTATGAACGAACGGATCATATAGTCTACGGAATATATACATCGTTTTATTATTCACCTTGACTAATAGCCATTTGCCTAAATTTTTGAAATACTTGTCCACTACCGAGCCATCCACCTCCACACTTATCCGCTTCAGCATTGTCGAATTGAAATAAATATAAAAGTGGACGACCTCCTCGCACAGTTTGAAATTGAGGAAGTTTCATAAGATCAATATAATGTTGTTGAAAACTGGCATCACACGGCGACGAACCCAATAAAATAAAAGTAAAATTCAATAAAGATTTATATTCACTTGAAAGATATAAATTTAATCCATACGCAGGATTTCGAGGACAATACAGATTTGAAGTTTGTTTATAATATTGACTGCAATATGTATTATTAGTAGTACAATTGCTTCCAAATTGACAATATGTATCGAATGCCCAATAATCTATACCAGCATGTTTAGCATAAAGAATTTCTTGATCCATGACATTTTGTAAATCTCCGTTGAAAGAAATATTTGTAGGCGAAAGAACTGATGCATAAAACGGAATACGATAATGAAATTTTTCAGGACTCAATGCTCGATGTAAATAAAACGAAATAGGATCATATTGATTGTTGAACAAATTCCAAGCATCCCAACGGATAATACCAACGGATGGTCGATTATTTATAGTTATTTCAGTCGAAATAGCAATAGACACAAGAGAAATTATGTAGACGAATACATTTGATAATGTCATCTCTAATATTTAACTTTGTTTCTAGTAAACAAAAAAATCACACACTCACCTGTATATATCATTCTCTCGTTCTATTGTTTCTCGATGTAGCTATATCTTTAACCATTAGGTTTCTACCGAGCTCTTCCTTCAATTTAAAAGCCTTATTTATTCATATGATAAAACATATAAACCGAATGTCACTATCAGAGTGCACTGATTTGATCTTATTAAAACCGACCATAAATATTCTTGCAGAATGTGTCAATAAGACTTTCAGAAACTCATTGACAGTCTAAGCACATAGTTTATTGTTTTGAAAATATGCCGATAGAACGGCTAAAAAACTAGTGAAGCACTGCAATCAACCATATCTTGTTTTTTCTGTTGTATTTCATTACAATGATGCAATTACATACTGCGTGAGTATTTACAATTTATTCCTCCATTTTCTTCCTTCTTATTGCATTGGTCGTCACATGGAATGTTGTATTGTTAATGCTCGAAGTAGTCGCTATTTACCTAAAATTTTAGCTTCGATAACAGAAAACTATGAAACAGAACATTTTCATTATGATCATTCAACAAATTCAATTGATTGTAAACTTTTAATAGAAAATCCATATTGTTCTTATTTTCAACAGATCTATCCAACAATAGTGAATGAACATGAATTAAATGAAGATATGTTAAATGTGATTAAATCTTATACAAATAGTCGTGCCAATGAATGTTATATAAAAACAAATTTTAATTTACTCAGTGCAAATTTCGATGCTATTGATTGGTTATATGTTAATAAACTTCGTTCATTAATTCGAGCTTTAAATCAATCGAACATAAAACATGTTTATTATCGTGGTTTAACATTAAGTGATAAAGAAATACAATATTATATAGATAGAATCGATGGATTTTATTATACAAATTCATTTTTATCATTTACAATCGATCGTTTATTAATCTATCCTGGTAATGCAATGATTATACTAAAAACCGATAATTCAAGTGAATTAGCAAAGAAAAATCTAGCGAATATATGGAAATGGAGTGCATATACTGATGAAAAAGAAGCTCTTTTAGCTGTGGGGACAAAATTAAAAGTTTTAACTGTACATTATTTTGGTTATAAATGGGAGATTGAAGTTGAACTAGTTGAAGACGAAGCAGAAGATCAATAAATTAAATGAAATTGATAGGAAAATGACCATTTGTAACAACAGATACTCAATCTCTATATGAGGATATAAATATGACTATGCCGTGTTGCGTATTTTTATTTCATACTCAACGCTTATTCAAAATAAATGTGGAAACTTCAGATTTCATCCGACAGTTATATGTACTGCAAAAAGTACATGGGACATTTGAGTCATTCTAGAATGTCTGAACACCAAAATTATCATGAGAAACTAGGCACTTTGGTTTCTGGATGCAGTTTTTGTGCATTTTGAGACTGTTTTCAGGCGATTTTTCGTTAGAAAACTACGATTTAGTTCAAAACTAGTATCAGATTTGGAATCAGCGTTAAAAACTGAGTCGATTTATATATGTTGTGGATAATTCTGAGAAAACTTTTTCTTTTTGAAAAATCCCTGTACTCCCCCTCAGGGATGGTCTGGTCAATCATGACAATTTTTTCGATAATTCAGCCATTTCTTGACGGATCCTTCTCATCTTCGAACTCGACTGAGACATTGATGAGGCTGAACTGTGTAGAAACTTTCATCACGATCTGACTCTCCTTTCGAAAGTTATCGTGTAAACGGCCGGCCGGCCGGACACACTGACCGATTCTAGAGTGTACTCACTTTTTGAGTACACAAAAAAAGGGCTTACTTTTATCCAATCGTTTATGTTTAGCATGAAAATTTTCATTAGATTTTATCTTATTATCCCAATGAATAAGTTCTATTTTGATAGATTGAAAGCACATGAAAAAATCGTTTATTTGAATAACAAAACGCAATATAAATTTTTTTAGCATAGATTAAAGAATCAGTTTGTCTATTTTATTGACAAATTGATGAATCGTATCAAATCAATAGAAGCCTAAGAAGGAACATATTTTGTAATTTTTAAACATTAACCCACTGGATTTGCTGGTACAATAGAACGTCGAATGAGATAAATTGATGTATGCTTAAAAAGCAGAAAAAAATAAAAATACCTCATTGATATATATAAAATAAATTCTTACTCCATTAGTAAGTACTGGAGCAATCTTTTTAGAATCATTTTTTTCGAAATCACTTAAATCCACTGGTCCTTGTTTCATATGTGGATTTCTTGTATTACGTACGAGAACGACACGTCGTACCGGTACTGTTTCTGTACGTGGACTTTCATTGTTGCTATTTGTCTGTCGTGGTGTTGGTGAAATTTTCGTTGGAGATAGGGACCGTAGTACTCTTGATCGTGAGGTTTTTGATGGCATATTATGTGTAGCTTCATTTTTTGGTGTCGGATGAACTTTATTATTTTTATCCGACGAACGAAACATAACGCGTTTGCTTACTGAATTATGTTTTGTTGCCATATACGATGGAAATCAACTGTAGTTTATTCGAAAATTTATGCTTTCTTGATTGAATTCAATACCGTTATACGCACATTTTCTTCACAGTGTGAACTTAAATAGAGTTAATGTACAACATGAAGGAGAAAATGTTAACGTTTGTATTTTCTTTTTCTTCTGTCTATAAATAAAGAGAGAAAAAAATGTTTTGACTTTCTCGATCAATTTCGAAATAGCTCATTTATTCCCCAGTGTTTACTACGCAAATAAATCGTGGGAACTTTTTCAACTAAATATGGATTAATTTCAAAGGGAAAAATTTGAAAGAGCAAACAGTTTTGATTCCTTTCAGATTGTCCTCAATGCATATACATATGTGGGTCACCTGTGAATTATACTTTCTTTTCTATTAAACTTCGATTTCGAGCTCCTCTGGCAAAAATACAACAAATTTTAACGTAATCAAAAGACAACATTTTGCTATGGAAACAGGTAGAAAGTATAGTCACTGCCCATGCTGTGCGAGATAGTTATAATTTTTTTCGAGGGAAAGCTCATTTCTTATGACACCAGACACACTTATCGGTCTTACCAGGTAGAAACGTCAAATATTGTGCATGCAGCAGTACTGCTGATGTTTATTTGTAACCCAATGCTATTATTTTAATTGAGAAAAAAAAATACCGTAAAATAAAAACACAGCTTTTGTCATCCGCCTCTTCTTTGCTTTTTTTCTTTTCGTTGCATCGCACGTATAAGGCATAATACTTTCACTCAATGTGTTGTGTACGCAGAATTTTAGTTAAATCGAATATGGACAACACTTTTTTGACATTGATCCTCGACAAACGTTGATGTTTTTTTCTATTTTTTTTCATTGTGAAGTTACATAACACTATTGGTTTTGTCTCGGAGCATTATTCGTCTGAAGTTCACTAGCTAAATGTTTTGTTTCGATATGTGCAGTGGCAATCGTTCTTATTTAAGAGCTAAAGATCTGAAAGAGAAAGTAAATTGTGTATGAGTAAAAATAAAAGATAAATATTTCTCCTACGTCAACATACGTTTAGTTTCTTCTGTATCTGAAGTAAGTGCATCAATGATTGACAATGAAAGAATTGTATGCCAAACGCATTGCTGTAGCTGTTTTTGAAGGACGACGATTGAATGAAGAAAAAACTTGAATGATATTCTTTACTGAGAGAAATTGATTAAAAATAAAGTCATTTTTAAAAACAGTTAGACGTGAAACTTATTTCTCAAAACAAAGTTGGTTAAATTGCTGCTAAAACAATTCAAAGAATTCGATAGTGATATTTGGTATTCATGTCAAAAGAGCCAGTACAATGCTTTATATCACACTTGCCGCTGCAACATGTAAAAACTGCAGTATCTTGGAAAGAATCATACGAATACTTATATAAATATATATTACATATGAAAAGCCTAGTTCTTTGATAAAACGACTAGTACATGTAGGGATGGTGTTAATTATCTCACGGTGATACACAAAAAATGTTCCATAAAAATTGATTTTAAACACATGCCAGTATCTTGAGTTTGTGTACGAACTAAATATTCATTTTTATTTTTTCCAAAGATCGTATCCACATATGAATCTTCTATGTTTTTTTAGGGAATACAAATTTGAATGTGGGATAACGTTTTCCTATCTTCTGTTGCCGTTATCTATGCAACAACATTGTATTGAAATAAGATTTTCCAAATTATTGGCAATACTCAGTTTTTCTTCCATATGTTTTGAATATTTCAAATCAAAGAAAATAAGTAACATTTAAAATCTGTTTTGATTTATTAGTTCTGCCAAACAAAAAAAAATACATATGGACATAATCTATTCTATTTTATCAATACCTTTATTTCATTTTTTTTTCTTCTAACAATCTATACAAACATGCAAAAACTATGGATTGGTTTTAAGTTGCTATTACTTAGTTGGTCACTATCTATTGATTGCAAACTTATTCACAAAGGACCATGTAAGCACAATGAAAAGATTCAATTTCCATAGATATAATTAAAAAAACAAATTCTTCTAGTAAATGAAACATTACTGACTGGCCAAATCCATGCGCCATCCGGTGATCCTGCACGTAATCTCATGGGCATGGTATTATCGATGAATGTATTTGTTAATCATACAGTTCTTCATAGTTCATTGGTATCTATAAAAAACAATACATTCCCATTGAATTATTCCCTTGAGCTTACTGATCATGATTTCTTGCTGGAAAACGCTACTAGTTTTCATATTGTCAGTATGATATGGCAACCAGCTTACATATACGAAAGTCACATTAAATTAAAAGAATCAAAAGTCGATACACTTAATCTTAATATGCGTACAATAAGTAAATATTCGCCATTGAAATCCTATCGAACCCATCTATGAGTTGTTTTTTTTTCTTTAGAATTTGTTATTATTCGTGGTGAAATTGTTCATGAAAAACATAATGCAGGTCATGAATTGCCGGCAACTCAAATTAAATTAGAACTTATTGAAAATAGAACAAAAGGTCACATTATCGATCAAGTTGATTTTATGTGTACATCAAAAACCTATCCTTGCCCGTTCGAATATTGGCTTAATACGGCTCGTATTAGAGCAAATATGGAATATAAACTTGAAGCTATTATATCCGATCGTGTATTACCACCAAGAAAAAACACAAATCAAAAGCATGCGAATATACTTGTAGAAACAAGAACAAGTGTACCAAAAGAATTTGCAATTAGCCCAACAGTTGATACTGAAATCAATAAATTTAAAATTGTTGTTTTCGATGTTTAATATATAATTCAACAAGAAAATAAAAGATGAATATGAAAATAAAAGAAACATATTTCATTTTGTTATAATCAAGCAACATTCTTTTACTAGATTGAATAAATAAATAATTTAGTCTATCGATGAAGTAGTTATAAATATGCAAATATTTCATTGGTCGTAACAACATTTTATCCATACAATGCTGAAATATTGGATTTATTTTGAGCAGCTGTCTTTTCTTCCCGCAGTAGGTATACACGCAGCTTAGATTCCATAGCAAAACGTTGCAAAAGCTTCCCAAAGAAATCATTTATTTTCACAATATTCGAAGAGAAGAATTCCACATAGAACACAGGCGATCGGGCATATAGAAAATTGATATCAACTTGTTTTCTATTGAAATATAATTCCAAGATAATCAATGAATAAAATCAGTTCTTTTGAATTATTTTTTAGCTATTAGAGTTCTTATTCTTCATTAGTGATTCAACACACAAAATACTTGTTGCAAGCGACGATGTATGTGATATTGAATTATCTTTTAGTGATTTTTTTCCAGAATTATTCCATGATTAGAAATGCATCGGTACTTTGATAAAATAGAAAGAAGTCCGTGTATTCTGTGACATCTGTTAGTTTCAAGAGTGTACTTGTATGATATAGGTGTCAAATGTTCTTTTTATTCAACACAAAACATTACCACAAAAAATTGTATTTTACCCAAATGTATTCTAACGAAAGACTATGGGCGCAGAATCACATATGCTTTCCTCGTTAGAATGAAAGAATTTTAATAACGATAGTGCTCGGGTTTGAATGGACCTGCAGTGTTTAAATCCAAATAATTGGCTTGTTCGCTTGTCATTTTACTGAGACGAACACCTAAATGTTCAAGATGAGCAGCGGCAACTTCTTCATCAAGCTGGAATAAAAAAGAAACGCATGCGAATAAAATAACTATTTCTACAAATGAATTACCTTCTTCGGTAAAATGTAGACACCAATTGGATATTGACTTTTCTTGGTAAATAACTCGATTTGAGCAAGAACTTGATTTGTAAATGAATTACTCATAACAAAACTTGGATGACCATGAGCACAACCTATTATTCAAGAGTAAAATTACTATTTCAATTTCTTTTAATTAATTTTTCATCGTACCAAGATTAACAAGTCGACCTTCAGCAAGTAAGATAATCGAACGTCCATTAGATAATGTATATCGATCAACCTATTCGAAAGAATAAAACGGCAAGTATAAAAAAGACTTTTTCGTTCAAAAATTTCTTTACTTGTGGTTTGATGACTTCTTTTGAAACGGCATTTTTTATAAGCCAAGCAACATCGATTTCAATATCAAAATGACCAATATTACAAATAATTGCATTATCAGGCATTTCAATCATATGTTGAGCTAAGATAATATCTCGACAACCAGTAGCGGTTACAAATATGCGACCAACTTTGCATGCTTCTTCCATTGTTGTTACTTCATAACCTAAAAAGAAATCAAGGACGATGTCACGTTTATTTAGATTAAAAATCCTCTTATTCAATTCTTTTAAACAACGATTAAAACAGTTCTGACAAGATTGCAATGTGCAATATGATACAGCTGTTATTCGCATTCTCCCTTGATAAGAACATGTTCGAGGCATGCATCGTGGCTTATCGGATTGCTTGTGCGGACGGGTACAAATGGTGGCCTATGCGCTTGTTCCATAAAATACATTATCAGATCGAAATTCGATCTTTCGAATAATACTTCTCAGACTAAGATGAAAAATTTTCATATCAATTTATAATACCTTCCATGGCTGCCTGTAAGGCATTGATTGGATCGATTTCAGTAACGATAACACGAGCACCAAAATTTCTTAAAGCTCGTGCACTGCCTTTACCAACATCACCATAACCGGCAACAACAGCTACTTTACCAGCAATCATAATATCAGTTGCACGTTTAATACCGTCAATAAGTGATTCACGGCAACCATATAAATTGTCGAATTTTGATTTTGTTACTGAATCATTAACGTTAATAGCTGGAATTTTAAGTTTTTCTTGTTTAAGCATTTTATAAAGTGCATGGACACCTGTTGTTGTTTCTTCACTTATACCAAAAATGCCTGTTGTCAATTCAGGATATTTATCATGAACAATACCAGTTAAATCACCACCATCATCCAAAATCATGTTCAATGGTTTGTTATCAGCACCGAAGAAGATGGTCTACAAGCAAACAATGGCAATGGATTATATTTTTTTTATAATCAAATGTTTACTTGCTCCATACACCAGATGTATTCTTCGTCGGTTTCACCTTTCCAAGCATAAACAGGAATACCAGCTTTAGCGATAGCAGCTGCTGCGTGGTCTTGTGTTGAAAAAATATTACAACTACTCCATTGAACCTAGATGTTAATAGAAAAGATTATTAAATAGAAAAAATAAATAAACAAGCTCATACTTCAGCTCCTAAAGCAGTCAATGTCTCGATGAGTACAGCTGTTTGAACGGTCATATGAAGACAACCAGCAATACGTGCGCCTTTCAATGGTTGTGATGCACCATATGCTTTACGTAGTTGCATTAAGCCGGGCATTTCATATTCGGCTAAAGTTATTTCACGACGTCCCCATTCAGCTAAAGTTAAGTCAGCTACTTTAAATGGTTGTTTTTTTGTCGGAGCTGTAGACATTTTTTCTTATCGTTTATATTCGAATAACGAATGGAGCTGTACTCTAAAAAGACAAAATATTGTGAAGAAAAAGACTACTTAGAATACCAAACGAAAAATATAACAAATGCGTTTGAAGGACTAATTCATTCACGCATCAAATCAGCCCATATAGTGATACGTGTACCATTCGTGTGCATACATTTATATATACTATAGGACCATGACGAATGCTTTATTCACGTGATCGACCTCCATTTTAAATAATAAAATATTATTAATTCATCGAAGAGTGTCGCTTGTGTATGATGTTTCATTTATTCAAAACTTATACGTACAACGATGTATTTTTAAAGTGTATTAGAATGCGATATAATGGTGAGTATTATTATAGCTGATAGTTCTATTTAGCTTTTCTTAACGTTCTTCAATGTTTATATTAACATTGATGTTTAGTATCAAATATATAGAAATATGTAGGATATTATTGGTCACATATTAAGCCAAATTCCCCAATGGGATGGGACACGAGAAAAAAATCGTTCCGTGGAATTCTAGCGAATTTCTCGAGGTCTTAATGAACTCTGATTAAATTCTATTGCACAGAATCCCTATAAGATACTTTCGGAAAGCATATTTCAAATGGAAAGTTCCTTGGATATATTTCTAGGATGTGTTATGCTTGATCAGTAGAGGGAATAACGAAATGAATAGCTCGTCGGAAAACAAACTCACATCAGTGAACTACTCTCTTATTTCCCCTGCAAGACCTAATTTAGTCAATCTCATCATAGAGATATTTCGTAGAGACACAATTTATTCAGTCAACAACTCCCTGATTTATTGTTCGTTATCAAAATGGTCATTTGAGCACTCTAATTGTTTGCTATTTAAAATAGATTTCTATAGTAAATGAACAACGTTTTGTTAATAACATGTGCAAAAATTATCCGAATTGAATACAAATCTTCCTATTCTGATTGCAAGAACAAAACAATTTCTATCCATTTTATTTTATTTTATTAAAGCCAGTATAGTATACGATCAAGCAAAGCAAGCAAAACTATTTCAAGAGTATATTTCATTATTTATTATCAGAAAGATGATTATCTTTTGTACCCCATATAAACCTAGATCGAAAAGTAAAACAGGAAACTAAATTCATTATAGACAAATTGATTTCATACCGATAAAAAACACCGGCTAAAGTTGCACCGATCAATGGTCCTATCCAATACAAATAATGATGAGACCATACATTAGCAAATATAGCTGAGCCTAGACTACGAGCTGGATTGAGCGAACCACCAGTTAACATATTCCTACGCAATCATTTGTAATAAGAATAAGATTAGTTTCCAATAGAAAAACAAAACCGACGTTATTACTTACGAAGCAAAAATACAAACACATAAAGCCATTCCAATATAAATAGGAGCAAAGGTACTTTTAGATTTACTGTTAATTGTTACCATGAGAATTACAGTGACAAACACGAATGTGAGTAATATTTCAATACAAATTCCTATTCAAATCGAATCATACATGCATTTCGGATTTTCGAAAGAAAACTTTGAAATATTTTTATTATCATACGAACTACTGAATGCCACTTACCTTCCCACCAATTAATACGCTCCTTGGTCAATTCACCTGTCTCTTTTAACGTTTCAATTGTCACCAGAAAAGTAGCTCCACCACGAAAACGATGATATGTCGATGTACGTGATATGAGCTAGCGAAAGATACTAATAATATAAATTTCTGATAAAAATAGTTACTCACTCGAAAGATACCAGCAGCCATAGCACCACCAATTAATTGCATTGGCATATAGAGTAGAGCTTTTTTTAGTTTGATATCTCCAGCAATACAAACTCCAAGTGTTACAGCTGGATTGAAATGACCACCACTAAAACAAAAAATCGCCGAGAATTTAAAAACGATCTACAATCAATACTACCTGATATGACCAAGACTAGCAACAAATATTATCAGTGAAAACCCAAAGGAAAGGCCAGCGATCAATGAATTATTTTTACTATCATCACTGCAAGCACCAAGTAAGCCGATTAAAATGAAGAAAATAGTTCCTATCTATGTGTAAAAAAGAAAATTAAAATATCGAATAATCATATTATTTTGTTCAGCGAAGTCACTTACCAATTCTACTATCATCGGCTGAACGATGTTCGCAAATGTAGTTGTTTTATTATCCACATCGTTCGTTGTTCTTATCAATAAGAACTTTATAAAACTTTTTCTCTCAAATCATAGAAGTCTTACTTAGTTATAGTTATAATTTTTCTTGCAGATAATGGTCCAACTTCTAAACTATTGCAACATGGCGCCGATGGATTGACTGCCATTGAATTCAAACTTTGCATAAATGACAATGATTGTCTCAATTTTCGATTATATGTTATGCTTATCTTTGACATATTTGTTTTTCTTTTGATATTGATTATTTTTCCTTGACGAACTGGTTTCTTGATAACGACAATTGTACAAAGAATCAGCAAACAACAGTTTATTATTATTTTTTTCTCTACTTCATAATGATCTAGTCTATTGATAGCAACATAATCAGATCTGGATTCAGAACATCGTAGCTTTTGTTTTTCAATCGATACAAACTATTCATTAATATACTAAATGATCGAGAATTTTATCCTAGTTTGATATCCCAGCATGACTGAAAATTGAAGACTATATTTGATGAAGATTTCTGAAAGAATTTTCTAAACATTTAAATCATAGTTTTCAAATGCAAAGTCCTCTTTATGGCACGGAAAACCAAGTGGACCCTACAATGAGTTGTACATGGGTCTTTGAAGTTTTGAAAAATAATTGGTGAATTTCTCAGTCGTATTTATAATTATTCCAATCGCTAAATCTTTTATTTTCATTTGTCTACTAAATCTTAAAATTGAAAGAGACACTTATGATACAGATTAGGATTAAGTTTCTTAATCATTACAGTATTGCGTAGGTATGCTTGTCTGTAATCGATTGCTGACTTGAGTTGTTTTCTCCATCTACTGAAAACGAGAATATTTTTTCGTATTTTTTTAATCAAGTTTAAAAAAATAGAATTGAGTTTTGTTGAACATATGTTTTTCATGAAACACAATAATACGAAATGAAAAACACTTGCTTTTTTTTCTTATTTCATATTCAAGTTATTTTCTACTACTAATATCTGAGAAGAAGAATAGAACTAGTGATAAACGAAATTGATTAATACGGTTTTAAACTGATATTTATTCATAATGGATTGGCGTGATTTTTGTCACCATTTTATTCTTTTTTTATTCATTGCGATAATATCAATTTCCATAAGTGATGGTACGTAATGTGAGATAAACTTTATTGATTAATAATTAGCTTTTGTTTTTGAGAGATATGAATCAAATTGAAACTGATATGTGTTTTTTTTCATTTACCTAGGACAAGTAGGACAAGTACTAGCCGTTACTCCAGGTATTTTATTTAGTAAAATCGAATTTCGACAAAAAGAATTTCGCCATCTGAATTTGGACAACGTTGTCGAATTTCTACGATTGCCGCAATTCTTCTGAAATTACGACAGAATTTGTTTATGCTGGGTATTTTATTGTCCATTTTCCATCAGAATTTGGACAATAATTATTCACAAAAAATATATATAGAAACATACTGAATTAGTAAAATTTTGAGAGATACAACATCAAGTTATGTGAATCTCGTGATATCACTGGAACGTGGAAGCAGTATTTCGGTCGGAACGTTTCGGAATTTTTCTGTGAATTCCCAACGATTTCCTGTGCTTTCAGACAGGAACCGATTGGAAAATCATCGGAAAACAATCGGAAATTTCCGGACGGAATACTGCGTCCGATTCCTGTGATTTCCAGTGTTTTCCTGAAGGATACGGTGGTTTTTCCCGCATTTTCCTGCCGGTTGCCGCAGTATCCATTCTCCAGAATCATTGACGTGGGAAGCAGATATATTTTATTCCTTTTTTTAATTTTATATTCTAATCAAAGTGACGCCATTGTTCGATATCCTTGATATTGTCTTTGCTAGTATGTGACGAATATTTTGTATTTCTTTTCGTTATCACATTGAATCATCTTTTAATACCTTCAATTATCTTTGCTAGCGCGTGAACTAAATGATCATTTTTCTAGTCATCTGTTACGAAAAGCGAAGGACAACAGTTTAAGCGAAATTGATTGTTCAGGTTTTTTAAGCATTTCTTTATTCAATTCCTTTTTCATACTAGGAGTTACGGATCTGATTCAAATGGTGATATGGATAGTACAAGGGGTCGGTTGCATGATATATTATTAAACGAGACTCCGTCTTTCTATATAGAATTTTCATAATTGAAATTCTTTTTCCATGCAAAAATAGATGAAAGTGCCTTCTAATTTTTCGCATTTTCTAACCAAGAGATTTTTTTCTAGAAGGAAAAAGAAATCTATCAATCGATAGAGAATTTCATGCTCTATCAATTTTTAAAACAAGATTTTCACCATGAAAACTTGTTTTCTGTGAGAATAGTCAGCAATTTCCGCCTGTCAAAAGAATGAAAAAGACTACATGCTGGTTGTGCTTCTCAAAACTTTATTTCAATAAAGTGGGCATGAAAAATAAGTGATATTCTAACTTCAAATAGAACATTTTCTTCCATTTGGAACGCTGTTTTCAATGATATATAAAACATTGTGATAAGTGGGAGTTTGTAGGAGGTAATTTACATTTTCTGTGTTTACTGACTATTCTCACAGAAAACAAGTTTNAATTCTCTATCGATTGATAGATTTCTTTTTCCTTCTAGAAAAAAATCTCTTGGTTAGAAAATGCGAAAAATTAGAAGGCACTTTCATCTATTTTTGCATGGAAAAAGAATTTCAATTATGAAAATTCTATATAGAAAGACGGAGTCTCGTTTAATAATATATCATGCAACCGACCCCTTGTACTATCTATATCACCATTTGAACCAGATCCGTAACTCCTAGTATGAAAAAGGAATTGAATAAAGAAATGCTAAAAAAACCTGAACAATCAATTTCGCTTAAACTTTCGTTCTTCGCTTTATGTTGTCTAAATTCTGATGGCGAAATTCCATAAAACTTTTTATTTCCGTAGAGACAATAATGAGAAAACTATCTTGTTTTAGTCAAAAATAGTAAAAAGATTGCTCTAATTTTCTATGGTATTTCATGATTCGTGAATCAATATTTAAAGTGTCGAAAGGAAATGGTGGTGTTTTGCATCAAAACGAAAGCAGCATAAAAATATACTTTGTTTCAGCAGAAAGCGCTACAAAGGAGATCACTTAGAAAGCAGACTTGAACCAATAGAACTTCTGAATAATTGATTCTAGTGACACTAAGATGAAAATTCTGATGTAACTAACGATAAACTTTTATATTCGGTATACATGAAGATACGAAAAAACCACACTTTCGTTACCATTCAGAGTTGATATGTGTTGGACTGAGAATGGTTATGAAGAAGAAGTAGAGAAAGATTCTAGTACTATAGCGTTTTTGATTGATACAG
Source organism: Rotaria magnacalcarata (assembly GCA_900239745.1). Classification (NCBI taxonomy): domain Eukaryota; kingdom Metazoa; phylum Rotifera; class Eurotatoria; order Philodinida; family Philodinidae; genus Rotaria; species Rotaria magnacalcarata. The sequence continues at coordinate 19,788 of OENM01000333.1, read as the reverse complement.
GCAATGAATTGAAGTTTTAAATAGAATCATTTCTTCGAAATGTTGCGCTGATGTTCACAATATCTGACATATTTTGCTAAAATCATAGAAAATTCAGTTAGATTTTTATACTATTATGAAAAATCATGGACTTAATTAAACAATGTTATACAATTCGCATAGAAATATCTTAAGACATGTCGTGCTTTACTATATGATCTTCTAAATTTAACTGTACCCTATCGTGAAGACTAACGAGCGAATATATCTACTCATTAAGCGCGGTTCAAATTGAAAATTTAATAAGTCAACGTTTATATACCTATGAAAATCGTATCAGGATTCCGACTCATGACATAGTAATGAGAAAATATGAGCCTATGGGGTATTCCATTTCAAACCGAATTCAAAAAACAAAAAAATACCTCTACTTTTCGCAAGAGGGAGGGTTCAAGGGGTCCTAGAATAACCGTGAAGAATCCGAGACTGACGACGATGAACGCAGTCTTTTCACCGATGTTTATCCGTAATCTCTACAGCTTCCACGCTTCGCATGCTCCAACCAAAACTGAAACCGTCAGCCGAACTCTATATAATCCCAAAACAAGAGCTATTCCGTTGATTTCAGATTTCTGAATTCATCGAAGACCCCCCTAGATCCCCCTCCTTAAAAAAAACATATCTATAATGATAGACACATATATGAATTCATAAGTTCGATTCAATCATCGAAGTTAATGTTTACGAAGATCCCCTAGTCCCTCGTTTCTTTTTGAAATGACGGGTCATTTTTTTGTTCAGAATTCAGATTGAAATCATATACCTCATTGTATGGAAAATATGGTTGTTTTGAAAATAAGAGTTTCACTAGTACTACTAAAAACTTATTTGTGACAAATCTGAAAGATTATGGATTGATTCTTCTACAGATATTCGAACGGTGTGATTTTCTTTAGAAAATGGTTTGAGAAAATTTTTTTTCGTTTTCGCTGAAATAGTTCGATCTATCTAATGGCTATTTAATTTATCACCAAACAAAAAATCAAGTCGCAATTATATAATTAAAGTTTATCGAGGATGCCTTGTTCACAATGAAAATTTCATTAAAATAGGCCTCAATCATTTTTCATAGGCTAACGATGTACTCGTAACTATGATGTGTAGTCGAATTCCAATCGATATATAAATAGTTTATTTCGCGAGTTTTTAAAATCCGACCTTCAAAAGCATTTTTGTTTTTCATCGGCTTCGAACTACAGTTGAATATTAAGTAGATCTGATCGAAAACATCATCGCCGTCCTATGTCAGAATGATAGTTTCTTTTTTATGATGAACACATCAAAATCTTAGAGTTGAAAACTTGATATTTTTTTAACAAGAAATATCAGTGAGAGTTCTTTTCTGGTAGGCATTACGGTAACTACAAGTGTTGCTACAACAAGTGACAGCACCACTGGCATCAGTATAACAAACGTGAGTATTGTTACTACCACTACGACCACTGTTGCAAGCATTAACACAAACATCCAAACTGGTGTTAATAAAACTACGACCTACAATAGTAATACTAATGCCACTACAACTGCTAAGACTACTACCAGTAACAGTACTACGACGACATTGACAACAACAGTTTCTAGTACTACTGCCACTAATGCAACTCATAATAGTACTACTACGGCAGCTGGAACTAGGGGTAACACTACTGCCATTGATAAGACTACAGATAGTACTACGGTCCCAGACACGAGCACAGATAGCAGTAATACACCTACTGATACGACGACTACAATGGCAACAACCGATAGTACTATAGTCACTACAAGTAAGCCTGATTTATATTTTACTTTCAAAAACTTGTTTAAAAATGGTAATACCCATTGAAATTTGCACAATATTATATTTTCGATGACTAAAGAGTTCAATGTAAAGTTTCAAGTACAAATTTCGAGTCCATAAAAATGAATGAAGAAGACCCTCAAATATGTCTGTAGCAGAAAAATACTATTAACTACTCGAAGGTTTTTGGTCTTGTAAGGTTGTAAGTGACGAACGTTTTACAGGATTATGTAAAGTTCCTTAAAATAATAAACAAACAAAAACAAAGCTTATTTTACATAATTTTTTAAATTAAATCGAGATGTAATGAAACGATGGCTTGTAATAGGTGTCGAAACTATAGGTACCTTCAATGCTGATGTTATGTTTTATATGAAGAAAAACTACTAAATTCTTGGCAGTGACATAAAAATACTTTTTGTACTTATTCATGAGTCTAAATATATTTAATAGAAAAAATTATTAAGCCCACATCAATCGTCGGTTGAGATTTTACAAGAGTTGTACTTTTTCAGAAATTGCTGTGGCCGATTCGATAATTGTAACAAGAAAACGAATAATAAGATTTAAGTTTTCAATTTTTATCGTACTCTCGACTATTGAGAAACTATCTGCATACGTATTTAATGATTCAAATCGGCTTTTCCTAAATGAATTTCCCCGTATTCAGATTTATTCCATTTGCGGACTAAGCTTCTTCAATTCCCTGAGAATTAACTATTATATTTAGAACGACCATTTTCCATTCGCGACTATGATAACTATAGTATAAGTTTTACACAACGATATATCTTAAGTCTAGCGAATTAAAATTACCAGTTGATAGTAACGAAATAGTTTAGGTGAGATACAATTTTCTGAATAATGAGAAAGATTTAATATGGGAGTAACTTTCATTTATTTTTATGTTTTAGTGAGTACCACCATCATGTCTACTACAGATATGTCTAGTACTGATGTTACGGGTAAGTGAATTTTTGTTATCAATAGTATTGGATTAAGTATTCCGTTTCTAGATTCAACTACATCTGCATCGGACAGTACGTTAGAATTTTATGAAGTAATTTACTTATAGCATTAATCTTTGTCTTTGTTCCAACAGCAACTACTGACAGTTCGACAGCCGGTAATATAATTTCATCGAGTCTTTTTGTGATTTGTATCGCATCTATTTGTAGAAACCGTTAGTATTTCAACTGCTACTGGTAAGTTTTATTAGTAATTCTTTTAAATCGCGAATGACTTATAAAGAATTTTTACATTGTTAAATCGAAATTTCTGAATATCGATACTGCTTGCATAGTTTTCTTTCTTGCTCGAACTATAAAACAAAAGATCTAGTGACAGAAAGCTTTTGTGTTATGATGGATCATCCATATACTTATATGATTTTTTCTTTCTATAGATTCAACAACATCAGCAATAGAAAGTACGTAAGACAATTGTATGCAATAATTTATTTTCAATATAGTGCTTTGCTTTTTGTGCAAATAGCAACTACTAGTTTGTCGATAACAGGTAAGAAAAGAAGAAGTGCTTTCGTCAAAGTTTTCATTGCTATTTCTTAGACGGCGATTCTACTGCAAGTTACGAAAGTAAAGTTGATTTATTATTGTTTTGAATTTGTGATAGCTTACGAAGAAGTTCACAAAAAACAAAATTCAGCTGCAGAAAGATGATATTCTTTCGTATGCTTCATTTCTTTTCACACGTGAATTCATAAAATGCTCACATTTACTCCTGAAGTCAAAAAATTGTATATGAGGTTTTCTTACGATTAACATATTTTTTGTTGTTATGCACGCTAAATATTATTCTTTTTTTCTAGATGCAACTATGGCTACCTCTGAACGTATGTTAGATAATTTTATGAAATTATTTATTTATTGCATAGATTTCTTTTATTAGTATTCGAACAGGAACTACTAGTGAGTAGGGGTGGCACTTTAACTTTAAGCTTCAATTTTAAAGTTTAAAGTTGCAGTTAAACGAACAGAGAGTTGATCACGAAGTGCTAAAAATTAGTTGCCACTTTAAGTCTGGCTTTTTAAATTTAAAGTGCCACCCCTAATAGTGAGCCTTTAGCAGGTACGAGACGATGAAAGAAAGAGTGAGTGACTTAACTCAGAGTTTCATTATTTTGTTTGAGAAGATAACGCTACGCAAACTTAAGAAGACAATATTTCTTATACGTTTGTGTTAATGACTTTGAGACACAGAACGGTCTCTGCCATTCATAGAATAGTTGGCTGTTAAATTTCTATTATGTTTCACAATTCAAAATTTTGAAGAAAAACTTTTCTAAGCGGTATTTATATGGTATGAAGATGAATACTTCTTAATTTTGTAGTTTCAAACACATCTATATCTTCAATAAGTACGTAAAACTGTTCTATGAAATAATCTATTTGTAAAACAATTGTCTTTGTTTATATTCGAATAGCAAATACCACTTCAACTTTGAGAAGTAAGTGAATTTAGAATAATTATTTTTTCTAGTAATTCGGAAACAATAGTACTTCCAGTTCTACAAATTAAGTTTATAATTTATCACTGTGAATTTCCCTAAAGCTATTTTCTTTTGCAAAAGAAACTCTGAACGTTGATATTATTTACACGTAAGTTAGATTACTGAAGCAATGGAAAGAAACATCTTTGATTAGAAAATGTCAGTTTGGTATATCCTAGAAATTTTGCCAATCAGATCATATTTCTATCAACGTTTTTCTTGTTTTCCCTATGGAAAAATTGATATAAGCGCCAATAATGATTGATAAAGTCAAAATTAACTTGTATATTTTTTTGTGGAACTCGTATATTTTCGAAGAAAATGGTGAGTGTAAGCTTAAAAGCGAGATTTTTACCGCCCCCCC
>OENM01000333.1:0-14882 GCA_900239745.1 Rotaria magnacalcarata | reverse complement strand
GATACCCATCTCGTTACACCAAATGCACTCAAATTCCTCAGCTCTGAGGATACGTGGATATCCATCCAACTGGCTATCCTATCTGGATATTCATCTCGATACCCAAGTTGTGGATATTATGACATCCCTCAGTTTTGTTTATCAATGTCATACTCTCCGATATCCCAATCGATGTATGCGTGCTACAAATCCAATCACGAAAATATTCATGTCTAAGACAATGAGGAAAAAATCAATTAGAAATTTTCTGTAAAAGCTCAATGAGACGATGTATATTATTTTCGAAAAAGAAAAAAGAATAAATAATTGGTATCGTACACAGCTTATAGTCGAACATTTTTTTCCCAAGCTAAATAGACCTGTAGGCCATTTAAATCTCATTGTTCATCTACGCAATAAAAATCGATATGATTCTATTTCTGAACAAACTGTAAGTTCATGATAGAAAGAACTTAGGAGAATAGTGTTCAGTTTTCTATATTTTCATTCATGACCTTCTGAGCTGTTCTTAACCCATACATGAAATTTGTTTGTTTCTTTTATAGAAAATGTTTAAAATAAACCAAATTAGATATTCCAATTCGATAATTCATTGTGTTATTTTGTAATCTTTGAGATAGAGTGAAATTCTATTATATTTAGTAGATCCTCACTTAGACACTGGACCTCTTTTTCTTTGGTATTATGGATAAAGTTCGAATCATAGGAACTATTTCGTCGCCTATTGTATTGTTGCTTCATTAGACTGCTTAGATGTTTAACGAAATTTCAACAAATTTGGGTCATTTATGTTGAAGTAAAATATACTACCCATAATTATAGAAAGTTCTATGTCTATTCATAGTACGACTAAAATCTAATGAAAAAAACTGTCTAATCAAATTATTCAACAAACTATTCTAGATTCTACTGATCCATTGTCAAGACCAAGAGAACCATTAAGTTTAGAAGCATTACGCATGATAATCAAAGCAAAACTTCGAAGAGATCATCCTAATGCAATATTTCCATATTTGCCTACAAGAAATGGTAATTTAGCATCATATTTAGCATTCGTTCGTCAACATGGTTCAGTGATCGAAGGCCGATATACATTGGGAGGTGTACCAGTCTCCGATTACGATTATGTTACATGTGTGTATTATAATCATCACAATATTGAAATCTCACGTTTACAAATAAGTACAAAACCTGGCTTCTGTGACGTTACAAGTACTGGCATACCAGATGTAAGAAAACTAGAAATGCTAGTCTATGGTATTTCTTCATCTCCAACCGGTGGCTATATATCACTTGATGGTACATATGTACCAACGCGAGGAGTTTCAAATTATGGTAATATATTTGGTTACAGAGACTCGGAAATTTGTACCTCAATGCGCGTTAGTACATTTAACATGCCTAATGAACAGATTAAAGTCGATTCGGCTACTGGAACATCAACCTGGAGTATCGTACCAAAGCGTTTAGATTCAAGTTCTACAGTCCGATTGGAAAAAGTTCTTGTCGAATCATCAAATGCTGATATTGGAATTACTACCATTGTTCCCGTAGTTCAACAAAATAATGGTCAACTTGTTGAATTAAATTCTATTTCCGGTCAAGCAAATTCGCCAATTGCAGATTTTCCAACTGATGATAACAATGATATATTCTTTGTATCAGTCACGATGTTTCCAAGCTATCCTGGTAGGATAGTCGATCCAAGTCAAGTATCAGTAACTGTCGATTATTGTTCTCTCCTTGGAAACTCAAATGAATCACCGAATGCAAATAATATGTATCCTTACTTTTTGCCAAATAATATGGATTCTAACAATAACAATTATAATCAACAAGCTCGTATGCTTACTGTCTTGTATTGATTGATGAGCTTTATTCTCTATGTTTTAATTCTCTAGCTTTACCGTTTCGTTCATCTATTCAGCAACAAAATCTTGGTCAACCTTTCAGTGGTCTATCATCTTCCAACATTTTTCAGTATATTTCAGGATCAAACAACGGTAAATATTTCTTTTATATCTTTAAAACTGAAATATTTCTCTCGTGACTCTAGATGCTAATCAAGTCGATCCGCTGTCTAGTGCTTCATGTAGACAATCACAATCCTCAACGATGACTAGTAGTTCATCTAATGTCAATGCTCAAGGTAATATTTGGCAGATCAATATCGATCAAACATACGGTTTATCTGTCAAAGTTGATACCCTTCGAGTTAATACTGAAGGGCAACCTATTACTGGAATTGTTCTTCTCGTGTTGATTGATGCTAATCAACAACAAATTGGTCCATTTGTTTCTCAAATAAATGATGGTAGTATTTTAACAATTCAAAATCTTCCATCAACATCTATTTCAACTATTCATCTTCAATTTCCCGATGGTACTGAATCTTCCGGTTATTCAGTAGATATGGTTCTCTGTCCACAGACAACTGCTGCATCATCAAGTATACTAAATATGTTTTAATTTCCTAGCTTGTTTATTTCATAGAAAGTGGCTATATGCCCTCGGGTACACGTAGCCAACCGACTATGTGCATCTGTGTGCATATAACCAAATGACTATGTCTACTCAACTGGGCTATAATCAATTAAGTAGTTGACATCAAGTTATATTACAGTCGTATATGTACTTCATTATTAGTATAAATAAAATTCCTTAATTGATTAGTAATTTCAATCTATTAATTATTTTATCGGATTCAAATAGAATACAAATCAAGCATTAAAATCAAACAAATAGAACGGGAAAGAGTGAACGCAAAAGTAAAGATCAACTACTCATTTAGAAACATTTCTAACGCTTCCTCTGTTAGGCACTGAACACAATGGCTGTACTTTACTATATTGTGCGTACTTTGGAGAAGCATATTACATATATACGTATATGAGTATTCTTATTCTATGTTAATGGTACCCTCTTTCTTGAATTTAAAAATTATACAAAGAAAGATTTTATATTTTTTGCGGTTAATTAACTTCCAAAATTGAAAATTAAAAAAGCATAAAAAGTTTTCAATTTCCGACGATTCTGTTTATCAAGTTCAAATAATTAATATCCACTGAAGAAATATTTAAAATGAGAATAATAAACGAGTACAGAAAAAACATTTCATCATTATTTTCTTGTGTACAATTATCTTCAACTGGCCATTAGATGTTAAATATATTGACAATAATACAATGTAATCGTTTGATTCAGTGTCTAAGATAAGAGCCGCTAGAAATGTTTCTAAACTAATAGTCGATCTTTACTTTTGCATTCACTTTTCCCTTTATATTTGTTTGATTGTAATATTTGCTTTGTATTCTATTTGAATTTAATAAAATAATTCATAGATTGAAATCACTAATAAATTACGAAATTTTATTTATATGCTATCAATAAGACTATAATGTAACTTAATATTCACCATTTAGACGATTATAACTACCTGAATGCACATTGGGCGCCTTCTATTTTACAAACAATGCATTTCAAATGATAAGGAATTCGCTGGAAAACCAGCCACGGAATGGGCATGATCGATTTTCTGATTATCAGAGACATAAATATGCTTCAATAAAATTCACTGAAACAGGTCCTCAAATTTTCCAATAGAAGATCGTCATTTAAAATAGGAGAATAAGTATTCCACAATATCCTTCGATCTAAGCCAGATACGACTGATGAGATACAAAATTTTCATTATCTATCGAGTATGTAAGAGTCCGATCTTTTGGCATATTCCAATTATTATTAAAATTTGTATTTGGTATGTCGGAGAAGGAAGCTTTATGACGAAGTCATCGAAAATAAATCTGCTTTCTGAAGTAAAAGAGACAATTATAGAGATTCACATGATAGAATACTGTTTCAGCTCACCGCATTTGATAGACGATCATAAATTAATAATTCATTTTTAGAAAGTCGTAAACAAGGTTATAATAGTCAATCAGGACAATCTATGCAGCAAAACTCGCTTTTGCAACCACACCAGTTGAAACCAAATCATCACCGATATCAAATGTTACCAGTTTCACAAATTCGACAGCCATCACACGTACAACAGCCTGGACAAGTTTATCAACAAGGTCATTCTAGGAAACCCGCACATTCAGAACAAGCTGGTCAACAACTAGCACCATGGCAATCTCAACAGCCCGCACTATATAATCAGCACGACCAGTCTTTACAATCATCCTATCCAGGACAAGCTGGCCAACAACTTGCGCCAATTAATCAACAAGGTCATTCTAGAAAACCACCGCACTTAAGACAGGCTGACCAACAACGCATACCATGGCAATCTCCAGAACCTACATCACTGAATCAACAAAGTCAATCTTGGCGATCACCCTATTCAGGACAATCTAGTCAACAACTGTCGCCTTCGCAATCTCAACCGCTTGCACCAGTTAATCAACAAGGTCATTCTAGGAAACCACCACATCTAGGACAAGTTAGTCAACAACGCACTCCCTGGCTATACCCACAACCTGTACCACTCAATCAACTGGGCCAATCTTGGCAATCACCCTATTCAAGGCAAGCTGGTCAACAACAAACACCAAGGCAACCCAATCAAACAGCAAAACCAGGAAGTCCATTGGGTAAGATATACGATAGTTCAAGCTTTGTAGATTTTCCTACAACATTGCGTAAATGCAGAACATTTATGAAGCACCCAAAATGACCGATGGTATTGATTAATTATTGTAGGTTTTTTTTTCAGTAGGAAATTTATAAGATTAAGACATGGTCAACCTTAACCATGAACTTCAATCGATTTGTTTTTTGATGATATCTATCTTTTTGGTTTCGTTGAAAGCAAGTAGACTTCTGACGAACTCACGCTCATACTTTCGTGATATTTTCATACGATTACATTTTCTAGAGTCACTGTCGAAAATTGTCAACATGTATTATGTTAGAACCATAGATGCAAATTAACTTTCAGAAAAGTTTCTCCTTTTTTATCGTATCAAAATGCCATCAGTGATCAACATTCTGTCTTGTTTTGTCTTTCTACGTTTTAAAGCTGATACGAAAAAATACTATGACTTTTAGTCAATGAGTAAGATTCCTTAAATTACATCAATATTTGGTGAAGTTATTTTAAAATTATTCAGCTGTTATGTCAAAAGCATTGAATGAAAACAAAATCAAGATAAATCATAACATTGATATAAAGAAAGAAAAATGCATGCTTGTGCTCAACTTTTTCTTTAGGGCTCTACTATCCTCCGAAAGGAGCAGCACCATTACCTACTCCTAATTTACATAGACTTCATTTGCATAATCCAAATAACCATAAGCCTAAATCTACTACAACTCCAAACCATCACAATTCGTTCAGTCAGAATCCTAACAACCAGTATGGTACAGTCTAATCTCAAATTATATAAAAAAGCCAAATATAAAGAATGGTCATACTACTTATTTATAGGCTCATCTGCTCCACCTCATACGCCACAGAACATGGATGATGAAATACCGTGTACACTGTATGTCGTACGCCCAGGCTCGCGTCGAATCGTATCAAATACGACGAATGCTAAACGCCTTGGTTTGATTTTGCAAGTACCATCAAAATCAGGCTATATGTCAATACCTAATAGCATTAGTGTACGAAAGACTCCAATTACTCGACTAAGTGTCAATTATTTGAATACAGATCGAAGTCCGGCATCAATGTCTAATGGTAGTGTACTGCACTTTCTTGCTGCTCCTAATGTATCTGATATTCCTACATTTCCTGACCGCGTATCTGCTGAAATGCTTCAAGTAAACATTGATGGAGCTGTGACTCCACCATCCCCACCTTCATATGAAGTACATATGATAATTTGTTATGAGTCGACGCCTCAAACACAGGTATATAGTATGTGTTTCACTCTTATTTCGTATCAATATTAAATATAATGTAACTTATTAGAAAAGAAAGTTCCTTGAGAAATCTGTACGATAACATAACTGAACTTGTCTATGTTTGTTTACTTTTATATAAAAAATTACCGTAATTTTAGAGTCTTCCAGACAAAAAGTGTGGATAGTCGTGTTTACATTAACTAAGCCATTACGAGATTTCTCGACTAATACTTACGGTAGAACTTGTATCATTCTTTAAGTTATTTCAATTAGATTTATCGAGCCAAAACTGTAATAAGATACATATTTATTGTATCAAATGATAAGCCAGATCGACTCACTTATTCGAATATCATCTAAATCGATCTCTTGTTTAGCATCAACAAGCAACTCCTCAGTACCAATTCCCAACTCAACCAAATATATGGACAACATCAATGAATCATCATCCTATGCAATCAGGTGTAAGTGTTCTTGCACATTATTGTGCTTTCTAGCTTTCTTAGTTGCTATAAAAAAAATCGAAATCAGTCGAAATTTCTAAGCAATATATGACTGGTTTTACTTTAAATACTTTGCTTTTGTCAGTAGCTTTGGTAGTGTCACGATAATCAGATAAACAAATATTATTCATTTAAAAAACAAAACATTGAAAATCAATTATGAAGAATTTATATAGTACCATGCTCAATATGTGACCTTTTATGATAAATGCTCTTTAGAAGTTGTCTTGTATAAATTTATTTAAAAATAATTTTGATAGTTGACATTTTTGATCTATATTTAAAGAATGTTAATATTTTACTAGTATGTCTACTGTTTTGAATAATTATTGTAATTAAGCAGATATATCCTACTCGTTAGAATATATATGTACAAAGAAACATCTTATTTAATTGATTTCAAATATTCTTTATCAAACTTTTAGATGTCTCTGAATGAGTCTTACGTTTTCGATGTGGTTATCTCCGAATTTAGCTTTTTCGTATTCTTTCATCGGATTTGATGATAACCGATTTATTCGTTCTTATTTGTTTGTCTTGGATTTCAATCAGTTGCTTGCTAGGGCATCTGTTCACAACAATATGTAGAGGTCAATATGTAAATCTTTATTAATAACGACAACAACGACAGTGACTAACAATATACAGGAGAAAGTATTTTCTACGTTGACAGCAAAGGTGTTATGCTCCATTCCAGCTAGCAGAAATTGGATACTTAGCACAATACTTAGTACGTTTTTGTACTTAACACAGTAAAATCTGAAGTACCAGTACGTTTTTTGAAGTAAAAGTACATGAGCTAAGTACATTTGAACTTAAGTATATTTTTTTAAGTGCACAGTATTTGTGCTTGTACTGGTCCAATGTCTGTCAACTAGATAATGATAATCAATCATCGATTGATGCAACTTATTAGTTCTCAAGTACGTCACTAATAATTAAACAATCCTCCCCATTCACGAGTAGATACCCTATAGTGAACAAATGTCCCGTGAATAGCTAATCGGCTCCCGTTTGTATCATCTCATTTTCAAGACAGCTATTCAGTAAAACTATTCTCTCTATCTAATACGTATAATCTTTTTATAGTGCCCCTAAAAACTATCAAAATTAGTTTGTTTCATAAACGACTAGACAGATGAACAGCATATTAGAATACTAGATCATTGGTTTTTATGTGAAGTTTTGTAGTGTGTTTATGTATGAAACTAGACCTGTGCTTATATATTCAATGTTTGTGTATCACATTAGCCATATCTACAACATTTGCAAAATATGCAACAGCAATATCAACACCCACGCATAGTAACAACAACATCGACAACTAATACAACTACTGCGACAACTACAGCAGCAACAAAAAAAACTACTACTAGCCATAAGAATACTACGAATACGNCCCGTGCTATCAATATTACTAATACTATGCATAGTACTAGTACTGTTCATAATAACCATAGTATGAATAGTAAGAATACTGCTCATATTATTAATACTACTAAACCCCATACAGTGCATGCTAATACTACTACAAAAGCCCATACAGTGCATATTAATACTACTACGGAAGCTCATACAACACATACTAATAACACTACGAAAGCGCACACAATACATATTAATACTACTACGGAAGCTCATACAACGCATACTAATCATACTACGAAAGCCCATACAACACATACTAATAATACTACGGAAGCCCATACAATTCATACTACAACAACAGCAACGACAGCATCTTGCAGTTGTCAATGTCAGTGTCCGCAAGGTGCCATTCAACCTCAAGTTCAAGGTGCTACTGTACAGTATCAGTATATACCAGCGCCCCATCAACATATTGGTCGATGAGGTCGGCGAACTAATAGAAATTATAATTTTTTTATGCAAGAAGAATAAAACGGATTGAAATAAATTCAGCAAACTATTGCTTTAGTTGTTGATAAAATCTATTTATTGCAATAGCACTCATCATTTGTAATTAAATATATTTAAATTTGATTTAATTGATTAGTCAATTTTTCTGTCTTATGGCTTGTTTCGAGTATACCAAATTTCTTCTTGGGAAGAGTTAAATCTAGTGGTCGATTCCTTTCTTCGACAGTCAAGTTAAAACAACGCTTAATCTTATTCACCACGAGACAGTTTATCCAATAATAAGGGAAAAAAACATGCAGTCAATGAATGTTAAATTCAACATTTGTCTAGCACTTCAATCTAGTTTCTTTCAAAAATAAGCGTAGCGTTGTCATATATGTACGGATATAGAAGATCTAACTTTACTAGACTTTGATGACATCAGCTCCATGGTGACTTTATACCTGATGAATATGAAGAATCATGAGAAATTGAGTCTTTCGTGTTGGAGCGCCGAAAAATTCAATTATAATTTTATTTCTTCGGATTTGTTTTTACATGCGTACTTCAAGTAATGATTACCAATGGATTAATATTAAATATGATGATTACATATAAAATGTAACGTAGGAAAGTTAGAATTTTAAAGTAGAAATGGAATATATAAAAATAGTTTCACATTTTCTTTGATTTGTTCTGTTCTTGTAATGCATAACAAGATCTTGTAGAACAATCATAGGAGTTCATCTGGTATCAATATAGACTCATTCCATTGTGTTTCAATATTGTTCTATGTCTATCAATGACGTGTCCAATAAATATCACTTCGCTCGATTGTCCCATAACAATATTTGATAGAAATATGTGAATTTTCAGGCGAGGCGAAAACGATAAGAACGTATGGTAATCGATTTCAGTCTGTCCCAGTTATCAGCAAAATTGACTGTTCGTTTCATAAAATGGATCAATACTATTTTAGTGTTTCACTGTCATGAGAGATAAAGATGCTGAAATAAATTCAATATTTCCTCACTTGTAAAATTTACTTTTAATCCATAATATCAATTGTGTAGTCATCGAAAGAAGAGCAATACTACGCTAGTAGCTATTTTGTCAGACAAATTAGGTTTTAAAACATTCACATTGAATTGGGCTATTGGTGTCAAGTGTCAGTAACTTCAATATTCATCGGAAATTCTTTCAAGCTCTATCCTATATGTAGTAAAAAGCAAAATAATGAATAATATCACTATCGATGGGCAATTATTTGATATGCTTAGCAACAAATAGTTCATTACTCGACAGTAGTTGGCCGTTCGAGTTCCTAGCCAACAATAAGAAGAAACAATTTCCATCAATATAGTTCATTCGTTTCACATGATTGACTTTCAGGACAGTCTCACAGGTCGTAACATCGATCCTTCTTGTGCATTTCATTTTCTTATTACTTCTTATCGTAGTCAACTTCAAACATTCGTAACTAAATGTTTCAACTGCTCAAAACACAGGATGCTGATCAAAGCATCAAGTAAAATTGTTAACACGTCCTCAACATCATACTTTCTTTTGTTTCATATTCAAAGATCTTGTGCGATCGCAGCCTATGTACTCAATGGTTTTCTTGGATTATCAATCTGCATCGCCTTATCAATTCTTGTACTTGCCCTGATTCCAATCTATTTACCCTCTCGGGACGTCGTTTCGGCTAGTCTTGATAATAAGTATTTGATTTCTAATATTCTCTAACTATGATTTTCGTTTNTTTTTTTACAACGTACACTCGACATTTATGTTTATTGCCATATCAACAATGCAATACCAAAAACATCGAATTCACCATTTGTATTTATTAGTGACAAAAACTGGCCAACTATTGAACAAACGGTAAATTCGACTAAGATATAATCGAATGAATTTGATTATTTAAAATTTAAGATAAAAAATTTATTAAATTTAAAAACGAATCACATGCAGTTTACAAACATATCAGATGTACGAATGGTTGATACCATACCAAAAATGTCTTCAATTCAAGCAAACTATCTGCCAACTTTAGGGTGTAATAGCAACGGTTGTCTACGAGTTTTAGGTAAAATTATATTTTCTATTGGTTGTCCATTAGCATGTCAATTACGTAAAATCAATAAAACTAACACTTTAAACGTAATTCAACCATCTGTGATATTGAATGTAAATTCGACATCGAATGTCAACTATCTCATTGAATTAGATGCATTTACAATTGGTAAGAAATCTTAGGGCATCATTTTCGTTTCGAATGTTAAGAAAAGCTCTTCTTTTTAGTTGCAGCCATTCCAGAAGGTGAGTGTAGAAATAATGATGAATCTCGCTAGATGAAAATCAAACTTTAGATGAAAAAATTGGTGATCAAGTTAAAGCATTTATGTTATATAGTTTAATGGGAAATAATGGTCGAGCATTCTCATCAACGAGTATTTCGGTGGATGATTCCAGTTTAATTAATATAACTCGTTTAGTAAGAATCTAGAACTTATTTTGTTTTTGAATATTAAAATACTGATTATGAATTAAAGATAGATGAGAGCATAAATAAATCTAATATGGATATTTATAAATTTATTGTTCTTCAAGCTGAGGTGATTATGGGATCTTCAATATTAAACGTTACTGTTTTGTTTACATTTACTACTACATGTAAAATCGATTGCCAACAAATACAAATGAATAAACTAAACAATACACATTCGATGATACTCAACCCTATCGCTATGATTTATCATGGAAAAAATCATTTTCATAATGTTTCATTGATAGGTATTGGTTTTTGGTACATCGTTTCTTAGATTCCATCATTGTAAAACAACAACATGAGAGGGAATTTTCTCTCTCTTTCTCTCTCTCTCTCTCTCTCTCTCTATATATATATATATATATATATATGTATACATGTATTGATAGCCAAAATTGAACTATAGTTTTAGATGTTCAATCATAGTTATTGAGCCTGGGCCTGATTCCGTAAAGAAAAACTTTCGCTTTCTCTTTGGAGTTACATAAAGTGATCTACTGACTTTTTTACGCATTAAATACATTCGATAAGTTTCTAGACGTTTTAATTGCGTCACTAGCAATGGTATCGATTCCAACAACGGAAAATCCAACCAGTAAGAGTTATCATTGTTATGCTTCAAATTTCAATCAAAAATTTTTTTTAAGTACCGAACAATGCAACAACAGAAGTGATAACTGAATCAACTCAAAGTCGGTTGATATTCATTGATTTATTTTTCTACTGTATTGACATCTTTGTAGAAACAGCAAAAACAATTTTTGAAGCAACTTATAGATTAGAATCATTTGATTTCATAGTAGATGGCGATTTCGAAAGTGGTCCTATTATAGATAACTCAACTTTAAATGATTTAACCAGCATGGTAAACATATAAAAGGACAAATCTTTTATTTATCTCCACTTTCCATTTTCTTTAGATGCAAACAACAGTATCGAACGATTCAAATATCAATGTGATTGTTTTCAATGCTACTATAGATATTGATAATGAACAATCTACAACGAAGTTTGATTTTTTTTCTCCTAATACAAGATAAGAATTTCATTTTTCAGACCAGTTTCCTTGGATTCGACTAATTATATTCTTCGTCTTATTGTTTCCTATATCTATCCGATAGCATGCAATGCCTGTATTGAAATATGCGAGAGCTCTATTTATGATGAACCACAATTAGACAAACTGATTGAAATTCGAAATGCTTCTTTAATTGATATTTCTCGGCCGGTGAGCGTTATTAACTTGAGTAAGTAATTCGATATTCTGTACAAAAAGAGATATTCATTTTGACTACAATACGAAATGATTTGTTTTTCAACATATTTTCAGCACCGAATACTATGACAACAATAATTTCATCTACTCATGCAGGTAGGTGTTACAGTACTGATCAGTTGTACGATTTCCATCCTTATATTATTTAGTTGCGATGTCAACTGTTCATTCTTCAACAACACATTCAGCCGATAATCATACAATAAAAATAACAACGACAGCGGTTGTTCATCCGACTACTAGTCAACATCCAATAACAGAAAATACAACTACTGTTCATCATATATCAGACACTAAAACGAGTTCTCTTCATACAACAACTTCTAATCATACATTGAAATAAATTATTTCTATTCAAAACTTATTTTTTCGCAATTTATTTTTATTCAATTACTTTTAATATTTGTTTCTATATTCATTTATCCTATTAAATCTATCCGATTTCTCAAGAAGTCCCAACGCCATGATTAGTTTTCTCTCCGCGCCATTATAAATCATACTTGTAGTCCAATCGAACTGTTTTATCATAGTTTTAATACTCATTTATTTCAATTGAAAAACACGAGTATAAAAAATACAAATAGATACTCTATTTTGCATGAAGGTTATATTTGGGAACACAATACATTGTTTAGTAATTAGAATTTATGCAACAAAAATGTTTTCTGGTAAATCACTATCAATTTCAAATGTTGTCCATTTTTCTCGACATACATTAGAAAATACTTCTTCTAATCGTTGTTGACCAATTGCATCATCTTTATATTTTCGAATAAAAACTTTTCCTATTCGATTAGGATATTTCATATAAATCCTTGCGTAGATATCAGGATCATTTTTGAAATATATCTCCAAGTAAAACAAATGTACGATTCAATGTATTACTAATAAACGTATCCATTGTTTCTGTTTTAGCTTTAATGTAACTAGTCGATATGAAAAATGAAATAAAATTGACATCAAGCCAAGTGAAATGCCTCATATGAAATGAACCTAATGGAAATTTTTCACGATCGAAAAATTCATGTAAGAATGGATAAAGTTGATCGCGTGTGGATGTGTACGCGAGAGGAGACAATGCCTACATACCCACACCCCACACCAATCATATAATCTGCAATGTGCTAGTGACATGAATACCAACGTATTCATGTCATAAAATCACTAGTACATTAATTCGAGACAACAACTAACTTCCGAAAACGGGAACACATGCATCCTATCCTCGGATACGAGTTGCATGCCAACCAAATTTCACAATCCTTCAAAACAAAAGATGAATTCAGGTTATTCGGAATTTTCGGCACCGACAAGTTTAATCACTCCGCAATGGAAATTAAGGATTCCCACCACGAATATCAAGGGGTCCATAGGAAAGAATTGATTGTACATAGAACGGGCATATCCTGAGCATTCGTAATCGTATAACACTGAATTTATTGTGAACGAAAACGAATTGATCTTGAGTTCATGCTACGTAAAAAACGAGAGGATAAGTTATCATAGTACAGAGCCAGTCATTACGTCTTGAGAATATCTTGAGGGTGTGGGTGTGGGTGTATATGAAAGAAGAACACCCACGCCAACACCCACCCTATCATTTGAAGAAAAAGACTATCAGTGATCTATCATGATTACATGAACTTTCATTTGATTGAAGATCAAATGAACACATTTCGAATACAATTACGATTTTTTCAAATAGAAAATCAATGTTATGTAGAGCAAAATAATCCAGCTAGTTTTCTAGTGAATTTATTTATATTTTTTAGTCGAATATTTTCCTGGTGAATGATTTATTAGTGTTCGATATTTGGCTATAGATGATAATAATCATTCGTTTGATTGTTTCAATCTCCACATTAGTTATGTACACATTGATTATATTGAACAATTTATCATCGGTCCAAATACATGTTTGCCGTGTCTTCAAACGTTTATACTATATTCAATATGAAGATCTGCTGACTGTAATATTTGGCAAAGGATCAATAGTATACTCAAAAGAATTTCATTTGTGTGAATTAAATTCTTTTTGTAGTTTTATGTATAGATATAACTAAATAGCAAGAAATAGAAATAACTTCGATTTGTTGAAAATAGTATAAACGAATATCAAAGTGTGAATTATCAGCATGATTTAGGTTCTTTTCAACATAACAAAAGTCAGTTTACAAAGGACATCGATTACCAAGAAAAAAATCCTATTTCCTGAAATAGCTTCTCGAACGTATACATCGCAATTTTCTATCTGTAATTTGAAAGTGAAAATAATAATCCTTACATTAAAGGTTTCATTACAAAATATCCGGATTAGATAATTTCCTAGATCAATCAAATGCAGGGTTGAAGCTATGAGAAAAAGTGATGATTTAAATTCCCTTTCATCGTCATCATCATCTTGATTCACAGTCAAATCTTGCACAAATAATAAACAACAATCTAATCAGTCCTGATAGGATTATATTATTCTNAAATAATAATTCTTACATTAAAGGTTCCATTGCAAAATATCCAGACTAGATAATCTCCTAGACCAAGGGTGTGGGTGTGGCCGCAGTCGTATATATCCATCCTTTACTTATCCACACCCACACCCCAATGATATTTTTCTTGTCTCTAGAAAGAGTCTTGGTTGTGCAAAGTCAGATACGAAAGAATACACGACAAGTATTTCTCATATATGAGAGCGAAAAATCAAGGTTTCGTTTACTCTCAAAAAAGAAACTTCGAGAAGTGCATGTGATTTATTTCATATATCTGCGTATATTTTTGTTTTGATCATGACAAAATAAAAGCGAAAAATAAGTGAAAAAAGAGGAAGAAGATAGAAAGAGAAAAA
>OENM01000332.1:79149-100039 GCA_900239745.1 Rotaria magnacalcarata | reverse complement strand
CCATGCACTTTTTGCAGTACACATAACTCTCGGATGAAATCCGAAGTTTCCACACTTATTTACTGTATATTTGGAGAATTTTTGTAATATGAAATGATTTCTCATGATTTCTGGCACAAGAAATCAGTTTTTCCCCCTTGATCCTATGAATTGACTAAATATATTCACATAATATTGTTTTTAAACTGAGGCATAATGTTCTATCGAATACTTTTTAACTAATCGCTAACAGCAACTTGTTTCAAATCGCTCGCCCGATAGTGACGCCTGATCTTGCATACAAGCAACTTTCAGGTTTACATCTAAAATCAGTGATAGCTGCGGAGGATATAGAGATATTCAATCTGCATCTAAACAGTACCATAAAGGTAAAGAGATGCCTCCGACTACGATGAGGGCTTTCAACTTTTACTTCTATAGTTTATCTTGACAACTAACCTTGTTGTATCGACTGGATTCGGTTCATAAGAACGTGACAGTTCAACTTTTTCTCGTTCATGATCCAACAAATCTTCTTGATTTATTGAATATGAATAATCAGGTGATAATGCACTACCGATAGCTATTCAACAGAAATTTATAAAAAAATCTTCTTTTCACTAGGAAACCCGACGTACCAGATAAACATGGAAGTGCTTTACCAAACAATTCTGGATCATAAGCCTATAATTAAAGGAATCACTATTTTTATCAGAAAAGTGCAGTACGAATATAAGACAGACTCGAGATGCAAGCGCATCGAAAATCTTTTGAAACAACATCATAGTTAAACGTTTTTCTTCTTCTGTAGCAGCGAGCCCATAGTATCGACTGCATCGTTCATACCATTGAGTAAGCATCTGCAACAAAAACCGATGATAGGAAAAGCAATTTCAATCATATTTTAACATACTCTTAATGGTACAATAGTTTGATCGGTTAACGCTGGTACATCATGAACAAGTTTTTTTAATAACGGTGTCATCATTGATGGTTTCAATTGACTAAAAATCGAATTATCTGTTTTTATTTTTCTTCAAAAATTTAAAACTTACTTAGCAAATGCAAGTAAAAAGTCACAAATAGTACCGAGTTGATTTTTAGTTAATGAACGACATTTCGATAGACGATAAACAGTGTGTAAAATTGATTCCAGAAGTGATGATCGATGATCACAATCATCAAAATAATGCGAATGGGCTGTCATCAACGGTAGAACACTAGTACATAAATAACGATTTAATGCTAGTGCCATATCACTTTCTGCTATAGCGGCCTAATAAAAATAATTTTAGTTTTAAAATCACGTGTTTTTCTTGTTTTTATTCTAAATTTTTTACCATATCGAGAATAGTAGCTGAACGAATATCAGGCAGAAATGCATCTTCAATAAGGCGAAAGAATGTTTCTTGATCTGGAATACCATAGACACGTTCAAGAAATAATATTATAGACATTTTATGCGCCGGTTGAAGACCAGGTGGCATTGAATTTTCATCTTAATAGAAAAATTATTCGATTAAAATATTTCAAATATTATTCGGCAAGGTTCATTTTCGCGTTCGACAATTCTGAACGTACTTGGTAAGAGAAATTTAAGGCCAAGAACACCTTCGAGATCATGCATGGAAACAAGACTTTTAAGAATTGATTTAGCTCGAATAGCATTTGGTTTTCCCATTTTAATTGTTTCTTCTGATGGTGCACATCGACCTAACAACTCAACCAGAATAGCATAAAATGATAGTTCAGCTGCGCCTAAATCGATATATTCTTCATCGTCTTCGTATGGTAGACGAACTTGAAGACGATCACTAAAATAATGCGAATAAAAACAAATGATTTTTCTTTTGAAAATTGTGATCAAGAGAAATTACCAACGGAACAATTACTACAATAACTAAACATTTTATAACTATTCATGCATTTAAAATAGGAAAAATACTACAACGAGAAGAGAATTACGACGCAAGGTCAGCACTTATGCGTTCAGGAAATCGAGCAATGCGATATGTTAATCAATTTACACTTACGCTTCAATAGCATTTTTTGGTATCCAACGATTACTACAAAAACATTTAGTGTATGTGCAACGGAGCTCGAATGAAATTTATTTGATGAATCAAAACAAAGAAATAATGACTTATTCAAACATCGGGCGATGTTCGAAGTAAAATCATCAACTGACAATTAAATGAATTTGAAGTACCACAGACGACTATCAACAAGGAAATTTTGAGGCTTACTGTCTAATCGAATTTTCTCTGACTTTATAGAGCTTGCCTATGAACTCGAACAAGAGCGCATAGAAAACATTTTCGATTACAATCTATTTTAACGTTATCTAATTAGATAAGTAACAATACTTTTACACGTTGTCTGAACTCAATACATTTAAATGTTTGTATTGTCCTACAAGCGAAAGCAAACTTACTATTCTTCATTTAAATTATGCATGCTTTCATCGTCAATTATTTCTTGATAAGCAGCTTGTACGACAGGATCATCAGGATTTTGTCGTCGGGCAATATAAAGTGATTGTGCAATACCTTCACGTATTGCTTTAAGTAAACCTCCACCTTCGCCTCTCAATGCCGGACCTAAACAATCCGGCCGGCGAATAAGAAGACGCACAACTAGATCAGCATTTTCTTCGACCGTATCACCTACAATCAAAGAATTTATCAATTGTAAAATCTTCTTGACAACTATATTTTACCATTAACCCAAACACAAAATTTCAAAAAATCAAGAAATCTAATAAATAAAAGATAATAAGCGGAATGAGAATAAAACCTTAACAAACCGTTCTCCATCGACCGGATCCCAACCAATATCATGATAACCTTGAAGAAATAATTCCTCATTTCTTGTTGTACCGCAGCGTGATAAATATGATGCAATTTTTTCTAAATGTGATTCACGTAAAGCTAGTGCTAATTCATTATTGTCCATAACACTAGCGGAAGCTACATCTAATGGTGCTGAACCACGTAGAGATGGACGCGCTAAATTACACAGAAACAAAAAGCAACAATAAAAACTGAACCCGATGAAGATCATCTTTTATTTTTGTACATACAAAGCAACATTGAACTATTTTCTAATAAATAACTTAAATGTTCAAACATAGCTCGTTGATTATGACGTGATGTACGACAAAAATATGATAGAAATTTGCAACAAGTCGTTACCAATTCAACTTTATCTTCCTTAAAGACAACAATTCATCATTTATTTATTACATAATTTGACCATGAAAACATTCCGTATCTTCAGTCTACTCGAATTGATTAGGCTGATTTTTTCCCATGATGATAGAAAACTCGTCAAAATCAGTGAACTGACACTAATAACTTCACGCATTACTGCGCATTCTATATACATCAATGGTAGTAATCTGATAGATTTCACTCGAATTGTAAACAAATAACCGCATTTGTATGTCAATATGATAACTCATCGAACCGTTCATTATTAAAGATGTGTGCGCTCTAGATTTTGTTATATTTTATCGGAGTTTTCAAAATCTTTGATTAGTTTTTATGATGATAAGCTCACCACGCCGGAACCGCTCGTTCTTCTTATATATCTATATTCCCAAAATAGTACGCATGCTTCAAATATGCAATTTCGAGATCGTCAATACTCATAAGAGCACTATTGGGACCATGAAAGCTGTACGGTAGTTTCATCTCCTATAGAATATCAATAGACGTTTTAGTCATGATAGACATCGATGATGTGATCTCACGAGTATTCGTTTAGTACTTTCTTTGCGAATCAAACTTTTAGACGAGTCTCCTATCACCAAGAGAAAAAAAGACACCGTTCGATTAGCTACAGTGGAGCGAAGATATTGAATGCTTTATGTTTCCTCGCAATTGAAGTTGGTTTAGATTACTTTAGGTAGATGAGCTTCTGGATTTTCACCACTTTCATTCGTTTGTGCAAGACCATCCATATCATGCACTGATGACATTGATGTTTGTTCTTGTTTACTTTTATTTAAACGGTTAACCATAATTGCCATAATAGTTTCGTGTACGCAAAGTGAACGCATCAAATCTGGATGTTGATAAAATACGCGATTATCCATGATATCACTAAACAAATGTATTTCAAGATATTGTTCTAGTTAATATGTTACTAAAATAAAAGATTAGAATTTACTTTAAACATGCAATCATAATCTCTTCTTCATCAGCATCCATTTGAACAGTTAGAAGAGCACGAACAATACTTAATTTTCGTAGTAATAATGTTATATCAGGCACTGATTTTTCATTGATTATATAAGTTCGTTCGAGACATCGAGAAATCTAAAGAAAATTTTGTATAGAAATCAATACAGTTTCTATTCGCATCTTAAAGACGACGATGATAGGAGCTCGATCCAGTCTTGAATTAGTGTACAAAATTTAAGTTGAGATGAATCGAACTACGTTTTCTCACTGCATGAGACTAAAGATTTGTGAAGCCATAATCAGGCCTACGTACAAGGTAATACGGATGTCTTCGGACACGAAATGTTTTTATAGTTACGACGAAAGAAAAGAGTTTATACTGATACATTTCAATTAGAGAAAAATTACCTCGCCAATTCCATCATATTGAGTATAAATTAAGTTGAACATTTCTCTTATTAAATGTGGATCATTAATATGTGTTAATCGACCCCATTTAATAACAGTGACTTTAATAACTTCACAAAGAGTTTCTATGAAATAAATAAAAAAATAAGATGAAAAAAAAAGTCCGATTGCTCTTCTTACTTCCTGGTCTCAATGCTAATTGTCCATCGGCATTAGCAATAGTTTTCTCTTCATGTTTTCTTTTAATTGCATGTCGAATGACAATTTCAAGTAGACGTGAAAACAGTGATACTTGTTCATTGTGATCTAATTCATTCACTTTAGGTACATTTGATATTTTAAGAAGATCATTATTTGGCTAAAAATACCAAAGCAAAATAGTTTTTTTCCTCAAGACTTTTTCAAAGCTTATTTCAAACCTCAAGAACTTGCTGTAGAATAAGGATATTGGCATGAAAAGTTTTCAGCATATCTTTTATTTCTTCTTGCATGTCTTCATTGCTAAAGGCTGATTCAGATGAATCTTGTTTAAAATCCATTAAAGCTTGCATCTAAACGAAATTAAATTTCTTCAATAAAAATAACTGTCGAATTCATTTTACTGACTTGATCTTTTGGTGGACAACGAAATTCTCGAGTCTTCTTTGCCATTAATGCTGGTGGTAAACTGGATTCTTTTAATACATTATAGCGTCGCTTTTGATCCTAAATAAATATTTTCTTATTTTCAATAGATCAATAAAAACACAGAAGAATGTTCTTTCATGATTTCGAAAGAACAACAACCAAAAATAGCATAGCGAGACGGAGACTTACTGATTGTAATCGTCCAACGAATTCTTCTGAAAATCCAATAATGCCTTCAATACGATATTGTAGTTGATAATTACATAAATGTTGTAAAACAAAACATAATTGAAGTTTAACCGGTTCATCTAATCGCATTTGAAGTAAGCCTTCGTCGAAATCTTTATCCGTATCGAATCCAAACGATGTTGGATCAATTAAACGTAACAATTGTTGAATATCATTCACTTCTAAAACAAACGCAAGGAAACAGAGTTATGTACACATGCGCTGATTTCCTCCATACCCAGTGATCCCATGACAAGAAGAGCATCGACTAATTGAAGTAAAGGTCTAGAGAACGAAAATATTAAGATCGACAAAGTGCGCATTTGAATACTTACACGAGCCAATTAGCGTACGACCCACCAACAGGATCTCGAAGATGACGAGAACTCTTTTCAATTGCGTCTATCAATGAATTCATTACATATTCTTTTAGACATGTGACATTAAACGGCGGTGGAACAAGTAATTTTCTTTCACGTTCAATTTTAAAACTAAAATTAAAATAAATAGCAACTTTAGTAACAAGAAATATGAAACTTTCATTGAGAGTTAGTCAAATACGAAACAGGAACTTACTCTTCTTCTTTGATTAATTTCGGTCGTACAGCCAGGAAAGTTTCCATCGATGGTATATAACTTGTTGTTGCATAATAGTGTTGTTGTTCAACTGAATTTTGTGAACGTAATAGAAGATTATTTCGAAGATGAGTTGATAATGGAATTATAAATTCATGTGAGGTTAAACTTCTGAAAACGACGCAGGAAAATCAATTTGAAATAAAAACAGAAAAAAAGCAACAAATCTCACCGAGCTTTAATATGTGGTTCGAAATGTAAAGCAATAAGTAAATTATGAATACCAATACGAATAGGTCCGCATAAATCTAAAGCAAATGATTCTAATAAAAAATTAAAATTTATGTTTCAACTTACAGGGATTTTTAACACAGTACATAAGTTGTTTTTCATCAACTAGTTTACATATTTCATGTGCAACACGATTATTACCTTGAGCACAAATAGCATTATAGAGTGTTAATGTATTCGAGCAAAAACTAAAATAATTAACAAGTGCAACAAAATATAATATTTCAACAAAGTTTTACATACTTTAAATTATCTTCGTCTTCCACTAAACTTAAAATGTCCGTACACCGATCATCCTCTGGAACATAAACTGCTTGCATTTGAACTATAATGAATACAATTTGCAAGTAAAAATGTAATTTTTTAATCAATGCTTACCAGGATCTTCAACAAAAACACTCCATCCGCGAACATCAGATAATTTTAATTGTTGACAACGTAAATTAGCAATCGGCACACGAGACCAATGACAATGAACAAGTGATTGTACACTTAAACGTGATGGTAATTGTGGAAGAAAACGTTCTTCACGATTTAAACTTGGAAATAGAGCAGCAGTTAATGGTAAACAACCCTGTAATAATAAAAAAGATAATGTTATGATGAGATCATATGACATCAATCGAGTTTACCTTCATACGACCTAATTCGAATTGTACAACTTCTTTTACAGTTGGCTCAAGAAATACAGCCGGATAAAGTTTTGTAGTTGGCTCAACCTAAAAATCAAATATTACTTTATCATTCAATAAGAACAACTTTCAAATACGAAAAGCAAGACTTTTCTGTATTTCGGAGTACGAGAGTACCCTCTTGAATGCAACACATCTCTGCATATTTTATTTGTATCCTATCGATTCTGTATTCAACACTTAGTATCATCGCTTGACTAGCTGCGCTGTAA
Organism: Rotaria magnacalcarata; assembly: GCA_900239745.1. NCBI lineage: Eukaryota > Metazoa > Rotifera > Eurotatoria > Philodinida > Philodinidae > Rotaria > Rotaria magnacalcarata. The sequence continues at coordinate 92,839 of OENM01000332.1, read as the reverse complement.
CATCTAACTGCTATTTTTTGTTTTTATGAAAGAACTTGAGTGGGCACTGCGGAAGATTTCATGTTCAATTTTGAACATAAAACTTTACACGTACATCAAGTGTTTGTGCTGATTCTTCTCCATTAACATAAAATGTCAATTGGCCAGTTGATATATCACATAAACATCCGACTAATAATCCATTAGCAACACGTCTTGCAACAGCTTCATGATCAGGCATATTGTCTAATAAATCAGCTGCACAAAATAAATAAGCATCTTGTCTGATAACACTTTCAATGATTGAACCATCTTCTCCTGTTTGCGTTATTGTACAACGACGAATGAATTTCGCTAGTTTATTAGTCGATGTCGTTGTATCATCTAGAAGATTTTCGTATTGTAAAATAGGTTTGAATCTCGATGTAACCCATCCGATGTATACTGATCGAAGATTTTGTCCCGGAAGTACTCTAACAGCATAATAATATTCGTGAACATGTTCATTAATAGCACGGATTTCATCATGTTCAAATTCGCTTCCTTGGTGATCATTATATTCTACCTCTGGGTCGCCAATGGATTTTCTTACGATTAAGTGACTTGTTCGTTTTGTGACTCCTGCTGTAGTTGTTGTTGCTGGTGCATTGATTGTAGGAATTTTTAGAACGGATTGCGGTTGCGTCGGAGAATTTGTGTTTGTGCTTGTTGTACTATTTCCACTTAATTTAACAGTACGCTTCGCAACTTTTGCAGTTGGGTCACCCGGCTGTAGTGGTTCTTTTGAGAAACGTTGTAAGAAGTTATTTAATTTACTTGTTGATTGTTTCGTATTTGTTTTATTTAAACGATCAATGGATTCGTTGAGTGATGTACCATTTGTTAGATGTGGTTGAAGAGTTCCGTTTAAATTCGGTGTTGATGGTGGCGATGGTAATGGCGATTTTTTGAATGATGCCTGATCACGAAATTTAACTAGTAGATTTGTTGAATTACGTGTAGTTTTATTTGTGATGGAATCCGGCGAGAGAAAATTTGAATTCGTTTCTGCTTGAGTTGTTAAATGTGAATCGATCGTATCGCTCGTCGCCGATGATAAAGCTTTCCCTCGAACGCCTGAAATGGATGTTGGAGGAAATTGAAAAGTACGTTTTTCTTCTTGCGATTCAATATATTCATGTAATGCCATTTGTCTTCGTTCAAGCGTGACGTGTCTTTAAATGAAAAATAAATATTCACTATTTTGTGTACAAACGCAAACATTATTTGTAGATATTTACTTTGGCGTAAACTTATCATGACAACATAGAGGCAATGATAAACGAAGAAATTCAAATTCAACTTTTTCTAATGTACCAAACAATCTTGATTGAAGTTTTATTAATGGCGGATTATCACGACTATTCAAACAAAACAAAAATAAGCTTAGAAAAGACACTTTGTCTAAGGATTAAAGTTTAGCGGACTGATTTTTGTTTCAAAATAGAAATACAAAATATTTTCAGTTTTACAATATTTTCTGTTTAGGTTTCATAAATTTTCTTCTGTGACCGGCTTATAATAGAGTACCATCAATAACAGAGATGTGTACGGAAATTCTTGACTGCGTTTTATGTCGAGCATTTTCTAGGTACAGAAGCAAAGTTTCACGTCTGTATTGACTCCAAGTTAACATATTGTCATTCAATTTCTTATCTAGATAGTTGTATCTGGTCTAAAAAAATATTTCTCTATTGTCATCGCCTTGTTTATGTCAGCAAGTTTGCTGATGATGTCCATAGATAAACTATTAAATGATATAATACGCTAGTAGTTAAGTTTTGCTATTTTTTAAATGAGATTAATCCGAAAGAGTTTCGAATTCAAAACCAATTTATACCTTGCACCAACACGAACAATTTCAAATGATGGCGAAAACGATTTAACGGGTTCAAAATGAGGAATAAAATTTGAATACCAAAATGTTAAACGTCTTGACATATTTCTAAAGCGAAAAGGAGAATAAATCAAATTGAATATCAAATTAGATTTAAACTTACACACAAAATGGTTCATATCCTTCTTGTAAACCACAGGATGTGAAATATTTTAATGAATTAACATCTTGTCCAAAATTTAGTCGAGCTTTTTGTCCACTAAACGATGTTAATACTGGTACGAAACCAATATCATCGACTTCTAATCCTTCAAATGCTGTTTCATTACCAATATTATCCAACATTAATTCTCCATTTAATGAAAAACTAACGGTTTTATCATGTAAATCAATCATGCAACCAACGACATCATTTTTCGACCACTGTTTACCGAAACCATCAAATACATTATGATGAAAACGTCGTGCATGAAAACCATCAAACGAATAACCGTATAAATCTGTTCCGAGTGGATAGTAAGCGTCGAGTTTGGATGCATGTCCCCATCCAATTAACATTCGACCTGGTGTTAATAATTCAACTTCATAATACCATTTTCCACGTGTTACAGCGAATGTTTGTTCAGCTCGATACGTTCGATAAGTTGATATGCGTTCACTATTCGCTGAATTAATTGCTTCTCTATTACGTCGATTAAGATCTTCAGCGTCACCTGTTGGCGTATCAATTGTATAACCGTAAGCGAGAAGAGTCTTAACTGTTTCACTTGCTGCATCACGATTTATTTTTTTAATACTATCATCAACAATGGCATAGGGAACTAAATGTGGACTTCGCTTTTGACGTGGATTCTAAAATATAGAAGAAAGAAAATAACAGCCGTTATTGAAATCTGTATGAAATAAAGGTTTTCGTTGGACTTGGACTTTGACTTCATAGTCTAGAAAAACATGTTATTGTTATATCATCTGTGGTTGTATATCAATGTCTGTCAGGCAAAAGAAAACAGTATTATAAAGTGTCTAGGATGACTTGTGACAGACGCGAAGGTGTAGAACCTATTATTAAAATGAAAAATTACTCCTATACCATCTAAATAATGGCGTAATGAGAGTTTATTTTCTATTGGCCCATAGAAGCGAAAACGGAATTTTGTATATAATTGTTTTCGAAAGTCGAATATGAATACTCACATCAGATATTCCATAGGTAAATCCATCTTTGATTCTACCGGCTGCCCAAATATTATGAGTATTTTCAGCTAATGTTTCAATTAATTCTTCTAACTTTGTTAATAAAACAATACTCGATAAATCTAATGGTTGTGGCTTATAGCCATTCGATTGAGTATATGTATTCGGCAATTTAACATATTTTAATCGACGATCATCGGGTTTAATCTCTACGCCAACATGATAACCAAGTGCAATTAAACTCCTAGAGAATAAAATTGATTTAGCTTGAAATGTTTTTTGTAATTCAGTTTACTTTAAATTTTCCATGGCTGTTGTTATATGATATTGTTTTTCAGCTATTGGAAGACGATCAAATGATGTTAGACATGAGTGAACTTTTTGTAAATCATCTCGATACTAAAAATTATCGTGCATAAAATAATATTAAAAAATCATCAAATTTTCGACTTACTTCACCAAATCGCCAACCACTTGCAACTTTATTCATTGACCATAATTCATGAATGTTTTCAGCTAATCGATCACGAACACTTTCTAGATGTGCTGGTAATACAATATGATTCGTTCGTACAGGTTGTGGAGTAAACCCAATATGATGTTGAAAATGTGATGGACCATCGAGACGACTTCGTTCGATGTTCCCAAATGAAAAACAGGGTTCAATAGAAATTTTTTGTTTTGCTAACATAGCTTCGAATAGTGGCGCAGCACCTTCAGGTGGCCGATGAATAAAACGGCCATGTTCACCGCCGAATATAAATCGGCAACTGAAAATAGAAAAAAAACAAAACAAGTATAAAAAACTCAAACGAAACATTTCGAACTGCTTCTAACCTAACACGAGACGATAGCGATATAGCTGGAAAGAACATTCCGGTTAAATTAAATTCTCTTAGAAGACCTTTAACAGGTAAACCATTTAGTGAAAACCACATTTCAGGAATATTTAAATCTAATAGACAACCAATAACATCGTTCTTTTTAAAGCCAATATGTTGCATATTATCAGCTGCGGTAACAACTCGATTCGATACATCATAGGCACGTCCAGCAAACCAAACATTTTGACCATCGAACCCATATGAATACGTATTATCACCAATACCGTTCGATGAAAATCCATCGCCATGGCCAGGTGATGGTTGAAAATGTGTGGTCGCCCAGCCAATACGAATATGTGGTTGAACATGTGTTACTTGTTCAATATGATCAATAACGACTTCGAAATACCATTTTTTATACATTGATTCACCATCTTCAACTCCAACAAGAATATTTGGACGCATACTAAATATTAAATCAATAGGTTTTAGGTGCATATATTGTACGATCGGTCTGAATGTTAAAATCAAACTGGAGAAAAACGATATTCTAATGTGCCCGCCCTCGCTGAAAGATCTCTGGAAAAATAAGTCTTTTGAATTATTAGCGTGCTGCATTGAATTCTAGAAGAGGTTTTTTACTTTTTTACGCTTGACAATCATTCGTAAAATGAGAGAAGTTTTGACTTTGTGAAGAACTTCGATGTAAACTTGTTCATAGAGCCTTCTTTTTCTTTTAGCTAATTAAGTATTTTCATGGATTAGTTTTTGATTGCTATCACAAAAACAGAGAATGTAAGCAAGTATTTTTCTCATTCTGTGTGCCTGAAAAATCAATAATATTATAATAAAAACAAAAATTGAATTAATTAATTAATGAATACAATGTGAATGAATTGTGAATATTTATTATTATCAAAATAGTCAATATTAAAGCTTTTTTTTTCAATAATAAGCCTTAGATATTCGGATGTATTTTACAATAATATTCATCCGTTTTATATAGATTAAAGACTTTGTATATTGTATTTTGCTGAGAATCTTTTCAGTCATAAATATTTATACGAAGAAAGATAAACATAGAATAATCCCTGATTACTTCAAAAGTAGTATAAAGATAATTCTATCTTGAAACATTGCTGCATTGTATACTAAAAATAGCTGCTATTTTCCATATATAAAGCTGGATGAATTGTCTAACGCCGAAAAAAAAATCATTTCAAAAGAATTTTCATTCTCGATGAACTGAATGTAACAGGTTTATAATGGTTCCAGCGAATGAAAGTGTTATTCTGACGTAACTTGATACGATCTTTAGCGATAAGATCAAAAATTCACTAGTTCTGAACTTGATCAGTAACTCTTCAACAATCCATTACGATAGGTCGACACAACTTTGTATAATTATTCCCTATAATTGCTATAAATCGTCATTTATTTACTGAGATGATTATGTGTCCTTTTCATAAACTATCTTTTTCCTTCCAAAAACCAACATTAGATATTATATTTGGACAAATATAAACGATTCTTAATCGAGGTCTTGCACTCATAGATTTTTCCTCCTATAATTGCTTGCCATCTATTCTATTTAGATCTTGAATCTATCCTTGACATTATCCAATCTATGACATGGTATATCCTACGACGCTAATATCTCTAGATCTTCATATAAAAACAACACAGAAAAGAGAGAAACAGAAAGAACGAACGAACGCTTTTCCCAATATTCTTACCATGCAACATGATCAACCAATGCAGTTTGCAAAAGCAGATCTCGTCTTTGCAATATATTTTCACAGATAAGATTTTGATTAGCTCGAACAGCTACACCATTATTAACGCATAATGAACAAAGTACATCCAGTACTTTTGGATCTCGGCCATTTCGATCGAGTAATCCGATAACTACAAATACGATGAAATATTATTTTGCATGCCATTCTTTTTCTTTTTCTCTATACTTACTGGCAAGTATATGAGATTCTGTTATCATATTTAATACTTCGGGACTATCAACCAGTACACTGTGAAGAACCTCTAGTACGCCACCAGATGCATGTTGCGATTGTAAACGATTAACAAGCCAATTGAGTCGAGCAGTTTGTGCAAAATTTGAGCAATTAGCTCGATTGCCTTTGATTAATGCAGCCAAGACAACATAAAGTTTATTAGTAATATTCTCTATTTTCTCCTCGACACCTTCTAATAATAATGTTTTTTCACGGCGTTCACTGAAGAAATTTATTGCTGCTATTAATATTCGAATCATTCCCTAAGCGAAAGAAGAAGAAGAAGCAAACCATGAATTATTCGAGTGGAAAATTTTATTTCGATTGTTTACTTCTTCTTGAAATAAATCTTGTCGATTTCGTAATGCTTTAAGACGCAATTGTCTTTCTTCATGATCAAGTGATAATGACGGTTGAGAAAAAAATCCAATTAAATCTTGCAATAAAGCTTGAACCACATCGCTTTTACTTAATAAATGATTTACGCCTTCTGCATCAATTGACATCGGGCTGTTTAGAAGAAACAAAACATAGAAAAAGAATTCAAACAGAATCATTTTTGTTACTCTGTTCGACTATATCTTCCAAGAATACCATTGCATATTCGAATAACTAAAGCAGTTTTTTGTTCTTGTTCTTGGGCTCGTACAAGACGAAAACAATCATCCATATGACCTTCAACAACTGGAATAATCTAATGAAAAGCAAAAAAAACGACGTTCGAAAATACACAATCAAAAAATATTTCATTTTTTTACTCGTTTTTCTTCCACTTTGCCTATTCCTTTTATTGTTAATTCCAGCGTTTCATAACTAATCCAAAGATCAGAATCAACATGACGTATAAAAACAATTGTATCTCCGTATTTTATGGTTGGCGCACCTAAATTTTCTTGCTCTGCTGCTTCTTCAGTTTGTTTTTCCTAATCAATTGAAAACAAAAAAAAACGATAAGTTCAATATGCATTGAATTCCTATACTTTCGACATTTTCATTTCGAATGTTACGGCAATAGCACTTGCATTCTTCTTCGATATGCATGTTACTTTTGGACCTATAATAACATATAGCGTTAGAATTACAAAAAGTTTATCATTCATAAATATTACCATTTTCATCGCCAACAACAGCTAAATAAAGACCTGAGGTAACATGTCGAAGGCGAACCAATGAACTCCAACCAACAAAGCCACTGTACCATCTAATGCGAAAAAGAAGAAGAAGAAGAAGTGATTGTTGAAGAAAAATTCAAATTTTGATTTCTTACTTAATTTTAAAACATTCAATACGCCATAAAGATCGAGCTTGATGGCAAGCAGCACCACTTTTAATGAATAAACTAAAAATAAAAATAAAAAACAAATAAATTGATTAATTTTTATGTGCACACCGTTGTGAATGTATTCTCGGGTGTATTAGTTTATTTATTTATTCAACTATTGACCTTCATGTTAGTTCTATTATTATCATGTGACGATTTATGAAATTAGGAATGCTATTTTCATGATAAGAACAAAACGACGTCTAGTTTGCTTTTGGTCTAAGATTTCTCTTGAGAATTTAATTGGATTTTAGAATTATTCGTGATGATTTGAAGATTCAATCTATGAAATAATCGAGATAAAGTAAACAAGTCTATATCTAATGGAAAAAAATCGATGCTAGTTGAACATCGCGATAGACAATCAAACTGACAAACATGATTTGTGCTCGACTGTTAGCATTTCTCATTTATATAAACGATCTTTAAGAGCAAGTGAATGTCACAATTTAGTGAACATGCTATTAGATTGGTGGATCTAAGACAAACTGCCGCTAGTGACTTATCCAGGGTCATTCCATGATTTGTAGTAGTGAGGCTTGAAAAGAGTACCTTGCGGCTACGTGCTAGACAACGTAACCGCATAGACATGACGACCAGCAATACTGCAAGGCTTCGACATAATCCACACTTTCTAGGAAAAAATTTTAACTTTTTCTTTATTTTATTCAATGATTGCTTTCGAGACACAACCGTCGAACTCGTTATAATTTGAACTGTTTGATATAATGAAAAACAAAAAGAATCCAAATCTCTCACCTTCCGGAGTCGTCAATAACTTGAGAATCTGGTGGTGGCGTTGTGATACAATGATCCATATTTCCATGCATCAATCGTATAACATCGCCACCAATGACAAATCCAGGATTTTTTACACGCGCTACACCACTTGATATAGGTACAAGACTCCAGACTTGTTGTCGAAATGATGCATTAACTCGTCCAAGTTCATTTAATGACATATATGCATGCTAAGAAAATATAAATGGAAGTTTTCCGGAACGTGACTATTTTAAATGAAAAATTTATACAAGATATCGTTCGGAGAAAACTGAAACCAATATGACATCATCATTGAAGCGCACTTTTTCGCCTTCACTTCTTTGTTTTGATGCTGGATGAATAGTCCACCAACAAGATTCGCCTAGAATGATCGATTCGATTTCCAGAACAAACATTTTCTTTATTTGTTATCTTAACGTACCTTGTGCGTCTTCTTTTAAGCCTACATCAAAAGCGAGCTTGTCATTTGATGTACTTGTCGATAAACAACTCAAGTACTAAAAATCGATCGTATATTTATTCGTTGTTTATTGTTGAAAAAAGTCAATTTTCTTACCATTTGACTGTGATAATGCCGAAGAAGAACAGCATGGCCATATAATAATGTTCGAAATGTTGTTTGCCCTCCTTGACTTGCAGATGACTTGAACAAAATAATTGATTTTTTTCTTAATTCAAAATCAATTTAATAATATATACTTGCTCGGCTGAAGTTGTATTCACCATTTCTTGCAAAGCTCGAACTGATACAGCTTGTTCAAGTACAAAAATACACGATGCCAAATCAGGACAACAAACCTGATATAATTAATGAAAATAATTCACATTCAAACAAATATATTAAAGGTCAATGTATCATTGTACGGAAACACTATCAAGCTTCTTCAACCGATAATTAATTCGTTTTTTATTAACCAGTCCTGATAGATACTACGAGGCAGGAAAGCAAAAACCAGCATGCACGGATAAAAAAAAACATAAAAAGCATGACATGCAACACATGCACAGGTACAACAATACAAATAATAATAACAATAACGAACATGTCTATTGATGTCTATCACCGAATATTTTCTACCTCATTCGATATATCTTCAAGATGACACATTCTATTTCCAAATACTTCGCCTGATAGAGCCATACGTTTTACACCTGATACAGGCACACAACTTAGACATAGATGATCTTCCTGAAAAAACATCAAACATTCATAATAAGTCAATATTAACAAAGAATATATAATGGATTAATTATTTACCGTTCGCATGAACTGAACATCATCGTCTTCAGCTCCCAACATATGTTCGGTAGCCATTTTGCTTTTCTTTTCTAATTAATATATGTATATATGTACCGATATTTGTTAATATACATCATTATTATCATTAATTTGATCTTGAATAAAGTAAAAACATAAATTTCACGCCTTTCTTTTTCTATTTTCATATATATATATATCCATGACTCAATTGAGCGAATATAGAATAGCACTATGACTGAATGAACCGGATGCGCTTTGTCTCTCTATCGATCTGTTTTCTATTTTTTTTTTTATCTGTGTTTCTTCTTCTCCTACTTGCTTTCATCGATCTAATAAAATCACGAGTGTGTTGCCGACCAACGATGACAAAGGACGAGAAAAGAGATAGAGAGATGATTTCAAGGGCACACGCATGCTATACAATGCGAAAAGCTGATAGTAAGCTCTATCTCACCCGTGCGCGCGCGCTATTACTAATAGTTTTAGATGATCGACGATATGCACAAAAGAGCAGCGGCAATAGAAAGAAGAACATGTTAGTAGAATACTCTTTGGCTAAATATAACAGCATCATCAGAAAGAAACAACAATTATGCTTTTTCCATCTGCAAAGGAGAAAGAAAAAGAAAAAGAAAATCTCTAAATGAAGTAAACATCATCATAAATCAATGATAATTATGTAGCTTCATTTGAACATTCTCTTTTCAAAAAGAAAACAAAAAATATTAATCTTCATCATCACATTAGCAGTGCATAACATAGTTACTTAAAAATGGAATAGATAAATATATGAGTTAGAAAGATCAATTCGAACAATAGCATCTATCTTGTAGAATTGTCTCATAGGAATCGAACAAATAGCAAATTGTAGAAAGATACCGTTACATCTCTCCGACCTTTTTCTCTTTTGGTTTGCAAAAAGAAGAACAGGATAGTTTTCTAACTATCATGCATGTGTATGTGTATGTGTATGTTTGCGTGTGCTGCCATCAACAAGAAGAAGGCCAAAAGAGAGTGCCAGAGTAAGAAAGAGAAGAGATCTGGAACGAATTGATGGGAAATAAGGAGAAGAAGAAGAAGAAGAAGAAGAATAATCCACTAGCATATCTAACCATCATTTGTCTGTCCATATGTTAACGCATAGAGAACAGGACATAGTGACAACAGTTGTTGTTGTTTCCAACAACTTTGATGTTGTGTAGCAAGAGAATGCAATGCATAATAATTCGCACTACCGTCGTCAAGAACGGCGCATAAGCAATGAATTGCTGATAATCAGTGTTATAAACATGCTGAGAGAGAAAAAAGCAAAATACTGAAGATGAAAAGAATTAAATGCTTCCCGACTGTCTAAATCGATCACAAACTCATTGTTGTCAATGCTAGTTGTTCGTTCATTACGTTCATTTCCGTCTGATAATGACGACGAGTGCAAACAAAATACACATGCATATATCTATTTATCCAGAACACACTGTCAAGAAAGTATCGTTTTTCCAAATACCTATGTAAAGAAAACCAAAAGAATATTTAGGACGTTATTTTTATCATTAAATATTGATTAGTTTCAATCAATCATTTTGATTGACTAATTAAAGTAGCCAGTGAACGTCAAATATGTTATCTCTTTTTTTTTTATTATGCTTTTAATCAGTAACATTCAATTTCAATCGTAGCTATGAGTTTACGAGATCTACAATTTATTCCGTATATGTTTGATTTCGATGAATACGTTGAATCAGTTCTATGAATGCTGCATAGCTCATAGTTAATAAATTCAAATAAGCTTTTTCTGCTGATATGATTGGTAATAATTGTTGTTGATGTTGGGAAGGAAATGAATTAAAACATGTTTGAGATGTAAGTAATGAAAAATAATCTAACAAATCTTTGTCATCTTCAATTTGTAATGTAGTTAATGTTTTTATAAGTTGGTCATAATCGCTTGTTTGTATCGACAGTGTTCGCCAATGTTTTGGAATATAAAACGAATTATTTTTTTCTTTTTCTAATACATTATCGTTAATCGTTATATAAATATCAGTTTCGTCTATTTTTCGATCACTATCATTCATATGCCACGTCGTCATTGTTTTTCTAATTTGAATAAACGATAAATCTGTTCGAGTCACAAGATTGTCTTTATCAATAAACATTTGAAGATATTCATTGATTTTTTCAATAGTTGTTCGGTCAAGACGATTGAGAATTTTATCAGGTAACTCACTACGTGGATATTTTATTTCATAAATAGACCAATGTTGAATTAGAGATGGCGGTTGTTCTTTATGACGATTACGAATTTCAATTTCAATTTTCAAACTATTTAATTTAGCAATGTCATGAACTTTCAGGCAGACATCTGCATTTTGTAAAAGATAATAAATGTCAATAAATGATGACCTATGCGAATATTTTTCCTCTGCTATTGATAACATATTCAGTTTCGTGTTTACTGTGAATGGTACAATAGTATTCGTTTTTATTTCTGTTTGAATATTTTCATCATTTGATGTTAACGGAAAAAAGAGCCTCCATTCAAAATATTCTTCTTCCGCCATTCTTAAATTAATAAAAATTAGAAAAAAAAGGAAAAGAAAAGCGCAAATATTGGAAATTATATTATTTGTTATTTTCTCATTTTCTTTTCATTTTCAATCGAATGTTTATATAGAGAAATTATTCATGACAAACAACATTTTGTCGTACTAAATTACAAGAAACGTTTTTTATATTTGTTCTTTGAAGTAATTTTCCTGCGGAAAAAATGTAACGGATGGTTGATAGCCCTTTTCTTTCCTTTTTTTCTCTCACTTTGTCGTCCCCATACACACATAAAAAATATATAGTCACAATGTGATTGTACGATTTTAGCTTTTCAAGCACTCGTTTATGTCTCACTTTTTGTACAGAACGCATGTAATCACATGATGTCGATCGAAATTTGTTTTTTTCTCTTATAGATATTTTGCTTTTGTACAAAATCATGGGTAATATTAATAGTTCAGTTCGACGAAAGTAATTCATCTCCTTTGACACTCAATAATCCTTATTCGTTTTTGTTGTAGAATAGGTACTGCAAAAAATAAACACCAAACAGGGCCTGAATCTAAAGCAGTTAGTGCTCTATTAATCGTTGATGTGCAATATGATTTCATTGATGGTTCATTAGCTCTTAAAAATTGTCCTAGTCAACATCAAGGGGAACATGTCATACCCATCATCAATAAAATATTACATGATATTCATTTTGATGTCGTTGTCTATACTCAAGATTGGCATACACATGATCATATATCATTTTTTGAAAATCTACCATTACGTGCACATCTATTAGCAAAAGATTCGAAATCAATCGATGAATTAAAACTATTTGATACAGCTGTATTTGTTTTTGCCGATGATACTAGAGGTAAAATGTCACGTGTTGAACAAATTCTTTGGCCAACTCATTGTGTACAACACAGTCATGGTGCTGAGCTACATAAAGAGTTATCGATATTAAAAGCGAACAAACGTCGTGAAGTAATCCACTTATTAAAAGGTTATGATAGTGATATTGATTCGTACTCAGCATTTTGGGATAATCAAAAAATTCGCGAAACGTCATTAAACTCAACATTAAAAGAATCCAACGTTACACATGTATTTATTGTTGGCATAGCAACAGACGTTTGTGTGTATTCAACAGCTTTACATGCTGTTGAAAATGGTTATAAAACATATATTGTTGAAGATGCATGTCGGGGTGTTGATGTCGGAAATATTAATCTACGTCTCGATGAACTCATTAATCGTAATTGTGTTGTTATTCAATCAAACGAAATTAAGACTCGACTTGAAGACATTTGAAAAAACAAAGAAAACCTTTTATTCCATTTTAAGTAATATGTATTGAGTAAATAAGCGACAAAAAAAAAACATATGATTGATAAATATAGAATTGAATAGAAAATAAGGCAGAAAAAAAGAAGCAAGAAAAAGAGAATCGAGTAATGAAAAAAAGACAATCAGAAAGAATAGCACAAAAACAAAATGGGAGAAAAACTTCAAGAGAGGAACATGATTACATGATAAGACACCCAACATGCTTGTTTACTAGACGGTGACCTGATTGATAATTCTGAAGAAATTCTAATTGTCGAACATTGAATGAACCACGGCGGTGCGAGCGGACAAAGTCAATTGATTCTTGACGTGTCATACCCGCTTCACGTAAGGCCATTGCAACAAGAACAGGTGATCTGTTTAAGATAAAATAAAAGCAAAATGTTGAAACGTCATAAGAGAAATAAACAAACCGTCCAAGTCCATGAACACAGTGAACAGCAATGCAACCATTTTTATTTTCTTTGACAATATTCAACCATTTATTACGGACAATGGGATCAGGTGCACTACCATCGGGATATTCAAGATTCTTTGTAGAAGAAAAAAAAA